>PVIA01009984.1:0-55768 GCA_004024845.1 Tonatia bakeri | reverse complement strand
ACTAGTATGACCCAAAAAAGGACTAATCAATATGGGTTCTCCACATTGACACAATTTTATAAGAAAAAGGTTGTTACGCTTTTAATATATGAAGCAAAGAAGTTAGAAATATCATAACCTTGTATATTTATTTAGAACTTTACCTTTTATCATCTTATAAAATTCTTCTTCTTCTATTATCTACTTGTATTGTACAATAGCTTCATATCTCTGTGAGATAAGTAGAGCAGCCACTTTGAAAAAAGTTAAGGCCTGACATGTTAGAAAGTAAGCATGTGAGTGTTCATCAACATTATTCTCTATAAATTTTTCTGTAGGTTTGCAATAGTTCGAAGTGTAAAATAATTTTTAATTGACACAGAAACACCTATATCATTACCCATATTGAACATCTGATATTTAATAAGGAACCAGAGAATGAGACTCTATGAGCACAATAAGTGGGTTGAATCAGCGTCCGTCAAGCCTACTGGACATTGACACAAAAGGACACATTTTGTAAACTAATGAGCAAAATAGAACCAGAGGCACAGAATCATGGAGCAGACTGACAGCGTTAAGAAGGGAGGAGGAAAGAGGGGACTGTTTAAAGAAGGTGAAGGGATTAGTCCAGGAACATATGCAGACCCATGCACATGGACGACGGGGGAAGGACTAACTATGAAAATGGGGGACAGGCTGGGTAGAGGGAGCCAGAGGGGGAAATAATGGCAACAATTTATGTAAAATTATGTAATTTTGTGGAATTATGGAATTTATGTGAAACATAAATTAAAAAAAGAAAAAAAGGGACAGATTTTAGAGGGGCACAAATGACTTCATTGTCATCACTGTTAAAATTTAGAAGCATGTCAAAAAATTGTCTCTTCTGTTTAATAGCCCATTAAAGAACCCAGTCAACAATGACCAGAAAGAATTTTCCTGAGCATTATTCCATTATCCAGCAAACTAGTGTGAATTACACTTACCTACCCAAACTTATCTACTGATATTTAAGCTATAACTTAAATAGACCCATGTCCGTCTATTAATCAGTGTCTGTGTGATGTTGAGCATGTTGCTTAAACCTCCCTTGCAACCTCAGTACAATGGTAATAGTACCTACTTCATAGTGTTGCTGAGAAGTTAAGTTCTTGTCAAATAATATTAGTCCTAATTCTAATGTTAAACACAAAATGATTAATAGTACCAGTATCGAGCCCTGGGGAATTATTCTGTCTGTAGTTCTTATACTAGCTTGGTTGGCAAACTGTACTTTTTTTTTCCCCTAAGAGTATTCTCTAATGATTAAATGACCATCTGATTTTTCTAAAGATTAATTTTAACTGTGGAAACTCATATACAGTCTAAATGTATTTATTTTATTTATTATTTCCAAAGGACTCTGATAGCTTAGTCAAGTATTTACACCAATAATGTGGGAAATTGAACAAATTAGTTTAATAAAATGGGAATAACAAAATAACACACAATTTTTTAAATGAGAAAATTTAAAAGTAATATGATCCATAATATCAATTGACATTACACAGATTTGAATATGCTAAAGATTAAACTATGATTTTTGACATATAGCTAGGGTACCTTATAAAAGGTTAAAAATAACCATAAACATACAGAATGATTCTCAAAACATTTAGAAAACACAAAGAGGTCATAGGATTTTCTATAGATAGTTTTTAAAAATGATTGGTAGGAGGCGTCTACAATTTTATTTTAGACATAAATAATAAACAATTTCAATTTAATTTAAAATTTGATTATCTAAATTGAATCCCAAATATCCCCAATTAGTTCACTGGTAGGACAAATTTTTTTAAATCATTATTTTAGTCTATTAAAATGATTTAACAGTAATTTATTAAACTATGAATATTTAAAACATGAATTATGAAATGATGTGAAGGGTTACTTGGCAGTAAAAAAGACCAAAAAGAGAAATAAATGCTTTAAGGAGGTAGGCAGGAATCAACCAGACTTGACCTACTTCCCAGTTTTCCATTTTGGGAGCTTTCAATTATATACCTACGAGGAACTTTTTGCTCTATTTAAAGATGTAATTTTTGAATGTAAATTCTGTAAAAAGTCAGAACTGGAAACATTCTAAATGTCTATCAGCTGGGGAGCATTAGAGTATCATTTAGCCATTGTTAAAAGTGACACTTACAAAAAAAAAAGAATGATGTCAAGGGAAAGGATTAAAGAATCATACATACAGTAGTTTTATAACTATGTTTTCTTAAAGACTGCCAGATATGTTCAAAGACAAAATGTGAAAACATACCAACTTGCTAACACCAGGTATCTTAATGCAGTAAGACTAATGAGAATTTTTTTCTCTTCTTATACTTCTATATTTTCCTAAATTTCCTTAAAATTATCTATTTTGCTTTTGTGATAGAAAAACAATTTAAAAAACCTTTAAAAAGACACAACACCTAGACTATGAAAAGCAGGAGCTGTCAAAATAAGCCATTGTGAAGCAGGAGAGTGGGTAGGGGTGTCTCCTGTCATTGGCACATGGTCAGTTTTGTTTGTTTCATTTTGGGAGCTTCTAATTATATAACTACAAGGAACTTTTTGCTCTATTTAAAGATGTAATTCTTGAATGTGAATTATGTAAAAAGTCAGAACTGAAAACATTTTGACTGAAAACAATACTGGCCATGTATCAATGACAGTGATTGATGGGTACATAGGGGTCATTAATCTATTTCGTCTACTTTAATATTTAATAAATATTATTAAATTAGCATTAATAACTTAATATTATTAAATAATAATAAATTGATGCTTAAGTTAAAAATAGTTTAGAAAGCAACAGCTACTTTTCTGTTCTTCTGAGGAGTTGCCGCTGCTGTGCTAGAGTAAAATCCCCGCACTTGAGTGCTACCGGCTTGTAACAGTCACTAACCCTCTCCACTGTGATCAGTACTCAACAGAGGTTCCACCATAGCCGAAAATGTAATTGAATTAGGAGACCTAAGCAAATTGATTCGTATCACATTAAAAAAGCCACATTAACAAAAACAACACTTCTTAATCTCCTGGCACTTAAGAGCATTTTAGAATAAAGTTAGAAACATAGAACAAGTTAGCCTTGGTTTTAGCACGCTAAAAAACATTTGGGTTATGACGACAAAGCATTTGTTTTAAATAAATGTAATATGTAGAATTTTAGACTTGTAGCCTAAAAATATTGAGGTCCTCTTCAATATTTACTTTCTATTAACCACAATCTTAGTATTTCAGACTGTTTAAATGCAGCTACCAAAAGGAGCTCCAGGCAGGTGAAGGGAATCTTATTTAAAAGATGGTCCAAGGCAGGTCAGTTTATTAAAGGTTTATTATGTTTCCTTTGAAACATAAAAGAAAAATGGAGACAATCCCATGATTATGCAGAATGTCATTGATAGTTTTTATGAAATAGGTAACCAGTTTAGAATAGTACATCAATTTATATATAATCATAAGTTCTTACGCCAGTAGTTGCATTGTTCTTAGAATTCAATATAGAGGAGGTTGCAGGAGGCCACTGTTAAGATGCTCTCTTTTATAATGCCATATGTAGCTTTCTTTTCCTTTTTCACTTATCTCTTTGTCCTATTCTGGGAGCAAGAATATTTCTCCTACTCTTATTTAAAGTCCTGACAAAGGGAACAAAACACAAGGACAATACTGATAGTGATGATTATATCTTTCTATCTTTCTAAAGCTTAGGGCTTAAATGCTTACTGTGTGGTCAATTTCTTGTCATTATTAATTGACTCAGAGGGTATTTTATCCAAATGTTACAGTTTTCCAGCCAAATGATAAACACTTATCATTCAGAATGACCAAAGTCACAAAGAGATAGATATGCCTTTGCATCCCATAAGGCAACTATTGGTTGCATGTAGTCTTAACCAATAGTTCTCCGTATCACTGAGAGTCCTCAAACGGAGACAAGAACCCCCCCCCACAAACAAACAAATCCCCAACCCCCCAAAAAAACCTAGCAGGTAAATATTGTAAATGGCATTCAAGCATCAGATAGGTGTATAATCTCTAAGAATCTTTCAACCACAAACTTAGTTCTTTTATTTGCTGTTATAGAATGAAACCTGAACCTCATTCTTCATTCTTCTTGAAGACTTTGCCATAATTATAGTTAACAGCATAAATAAATATCAAAACAACACAAGCATACTGCTATGGTTAATTCCAAGAACTACTCTGTAAATTGAAGAGTAACTTTTTTTTTGTATCTTTACAACATCAGCAACATTTTAAATTGTTATGAATATACTTAACTCTTTCCTGGAAATTGGAACAGCAGATATTGACTTGATCAAGTTTTCTGGTTGAAGATCCAATACTCTGGAAAGCTAAAAATAAAACCAAAATGAAGCATGACTATTAATATATTTGTCCCAGATTCAATGGAATACTACTAAGCAATAAAAGGAATATTGAGACACTTAACTAAATGAGTCTCAAATGCACTATGCTAAGTGATAAAAGTCATTCAAAAGGCTACATACTTTAAGATTCAATTTATTTAAAATTCTGGAAAAACCCAAACTGTAAGGATGAAGAACAGATCAGAGATTGAGGGTGAGAGGGTTTGATGATAAGAAACAAACATAATTATTCTCTCTTCCCCAAAATGAATTTTATATATGTATATTTAAAAATACATTATTTTTTAAAAAGGAGATAAACCACAGAGGAACCAAATGTGATTCATTTTATTTATTCATAAAGTATTTATTGAGTACCGATTTTGTGCCAGACCCTGTTGTAGGAATTGGGGATATGGCAATGAACAAAAGAGACAAAAATTTCATGGCACGGAAACATACACAAGCAAGCAAACAAATATTGAGAGGAAAATCTGATCCCCAGGCCCTATTAAAGGTTTAGCAGAATAGCAAGGGTGGGGATATTTGTATTTCTAAAAAGCTCCTTGAATGACTGTAGTGCATGGGTAGCCACAGTTGCAAACTACTGCCCTAGTCAGTTCCCTTTATTGACTTATTCTTACATGACAGGCACATCTTACATGCCTTAATTTTTCCTTGAAATAATCCCATGACTTTCACACCATTATACTTTATTTCATGAATGATGAAAGTGAAATAAAAGAATTTGTGTAACTGGCTTAAGTGGAAGAACTCAAATGTGAACACAAGCAATCTAAAACATGAACCTCCACTAACCTCTGTGTCATACCTACATCCTTTCAATGAGAAATGCTTAAAAACAGTGAAAGAGCAGTACAGCCATAGTGAAATTAAAACTGTTTTCATCTTTCTTCCCAGCCTTCCTCAATTTTTATGAAGCCTTTGCAACGGGAAAACCATGGCTGTTGAGGGAGAAGACAAAGGAGAAATGGGGAAACAGGAAAAGTAAAGAATGTAAAAAGAAATCTTCAGAGTTGTTTGTAACTATTCCCAATAGGAGTAAAACTAAAACTACTGTCTCCTGACTAGTAACATCATTCTGAAATTGTAAAAAAACTTTGTTAAATTTCACAAATGTTAAAAAAAAAGTCAAAACTTGCAGACTTGGAGGAGCTATATACGACTGTATATTTTTAAGATGCTCTGTGCATTTCTGCTTTGATCTATGTCTTAGTATATGTTGATTTTTAAGTGCATAGGATGTCTGGTTCTCCATCAACAGATACACTAGACAGACAGAGTCCAAAGATATAAACTTCAGAAGTGATAGCCAAGGAAGGATATAGCACACTCCGAAGAGGAATGGATGCGGCCTGTTTAGCTATGCTCCTAACTTGAATTAACAACCCTGATTAATATCCCAAATCCAGAGGTATTCCTCTCTATGAATAGGAGATGCTAGAGAGCTGCGGGAGAGAATTAGTAAAACAGAGAAGTGAATTCCCGCACCTTGCTGCCCAAGTGAAGATTCCAGGACAGCACACTGAGAGCCTCCCCACTGAAAACATAACACTTGTACATTCCCCAATTACAGGAAATAAATTTTGATTTGGTGTTGCATGTGCAGTGAAAATCAGAGGAGGAACTTTTATGCAAATATGAAAAAATACCAGGGCTAGGAAGTAAAAGTCTAAGATGCCAAGTCAGAGTTCAGGAATATATGTACAGGTCACCACGACCTACTGGAGAGACAAAAAGAGGAATGCGGAGCTGTAGAGTTTATATATTTTTTTATAACCAAAGAAGTGAGGTGAGGCAAGAACAAATCTGAAATGGAGAGTGAGGAAATCACCTGCACAATGCAGGAAAAAATACAAAATTTTTGGGCAGGGCTGACAAGCCTGAGCAAGAGGAAAAAGAATAAGCATCATAAATAGGCAAACAGAGAGAGACAGAGACAGAGAGAGAGAGAGGGAGAGGGAGAGAGAGAGAGAGAGGGAGAGCATGAGTGCACACTAGCGCACACACTCTTACTTGAAGAGGGAAAGAAAAAGAGAAGGAATGTAGTATACAGGAGACAAAAGAACTCTTATCTGAAGAAAAATATAACCCAATGAAGACAAAGACATTCTTCATAAGTGCTTCAACATTTGTAAATGCAATAAACAAGAACTAAAAGACATGACAGAATGAGATAAAAAAGGAGCCTAAAAATTAAATAAATTGATAAAACATTTTTAATACAGAATGATTAAGAAACACAAAGAGAAGTCATAATTAAAAATAAAAATATGACATACAAGTTCTAAGATAATTAGAGAATACAGTTGTTCTAAAAACATAAAGTAACCAGAAAAAGATAAAACAATTGCATAAAGATAATCCAACCTTAGGATACTTGGTGTCCCTAAAATATAAAAAGAGCAGCAAAGAAGCAAGAGGACAAGAAGATGGGTACAGTGGTTTTCCAGCAGCAAACATATAAGGATAGAGACAAAGTCCAAGCCACTCCTCAAAAAGTGACAGCCAAAGAAAGATGGAGAACACTCTGAAGCAGAGCAGAGCAGCTTTATTTTTAACAGAGGGCATCCTAACTTGGTCGCACTCATCTGAAGCCATGGAGATAAATCATCTCCTCCCCCCCAAAATCAGAAGTATTTGTAGCTCTATATCTTGGTTCCTTCGAAAGCAGGGCCTGAGAGAAGGATTATATGCAGGTAGTTCATTTGGAAGGTGACTCCTGAGGGCAGAAGTAAAGACTGCGGAGAGTAAAAGAAAGGAGAAAAAGTTAACACAAGATTGTGCTATCAAGGCCACTGCTATAGGCACTGGGGGATTAATTTCCATTACTACCTCCTAAGAAGTATGCATGGTATCTACCAAAATTGTCTATCCAAAAACAGGAGCTTCCATACCCCACTGACTGGGGGCTGTCCTTGATATTAACTCAGTCACACTTGAGCTGAGGATGGGCAGGATCAGCAGGCTTTCAGACTCAATGGGATGCTGTTAGCAATGAGTGAACTGAAGTACATGTGAAACTGTTCACACAAGTGGTAGCTGGAAATACAGGTGTGACCAAGTGATGGGAGGTAACAGGGCATCATAATCAATAAAAGGAAAAACCCTGAAGTAAGAACCGAATCTAAACTGTAGTATGTTATAGCAATGACATGACACTCAGCAGTAAACTGAAAGAACTAAACCTCCATGCATCATTATAGATCTTTTTTTTTTAAAAACTGAGGCAAATAAACAAAACTCCAGGTTGCAGAAGGATAATTACAGTTTGATGACCACTTATATACAATTTAATAATTAAAAATTAATTATTGCAAATATTATTAAAATCTCCTGGTAAACCACCCCTGCAAATTCTTTTTCCTCATATATGAGGTTTTGTGTTTGCCATATCTGTGCATGTCACTTACAAGCTATGAATGCATAACAATTAGTAATGGGTACATGAAAATTATCTATATTCTTCTTCATGATTCAATATTTCATTAAAAAATAAACAAACTGAATCTATAGATCAAAGTAAACTACTATGTCAGGAAAATGTAACAGAAAATTAACACTGAGCTACATCTGGGTAAGTTACTAAATTTAAAAATCCAGAGATGAAAAAAATGCACTTTGTAGCCTTGTTACCTAATTGTGAAGAACATGAACCAGTTAAAGCAAATAATTTAGCAATGATATTATACAGGACTAGATTCATCCACTAGAGAAGTTGCAGACTGGTATGTTTGTTTCACCTGCTCAGTTGTTTTTATTTCTAAAATAAAGATTTTTGATTATTTTCTAAATCTATTTTGATATCATTTCCAAACATGCTAACTTCCTAGTGATTAAGAAAGCATCCTTTGGATACATCCAGGATTATTTTATCTGAGATGTCATAACTTCTTCAAAAAAAAGTAAAGTTAAAAAAATAAAGTAGCATGAGCCCTTCTTTAAAAAATCTACTTATAAAGAAATCTAGTCACTCAAGCCATGTACCAAGAAAAGCACTGGCAATAAGCATCTATCCAACTTAATATGAAATGAACAGGAGAAAAGTTAGGTGTGCAGATAGGTTAATAAACAGACTTATGAGTGTTACAAACTTTGAGTGAGAAAGTTACTCAGATAAATTCTAAAGTCTTCCTGTCTTCTGTGGGTTGATACTGTCTAAATCTGAAATGTCAAGATTTGAAAGAAACACTACAAGTTGTAACATTCTGCATAATCTCTTTTCTTAACTGCAGAGGACTCATTTAGGAAATATATCAATAATTCTTTGCATTGCACTTTGGTTTCTTTTTCTTTCATTATATTCAAGCAAGACTTTGTTTGGTATTTTTTCTGTAAAACAGCATTTAAGTTATGGATGATACATGGGGAATCCTAACAGTATTACACTTTTAGTAGTTGGAGATTTTTCGTTATAAAACTTAAGGAAAAAAGCAAGCAAACCTAAATTAAAAATAAAAATAAAAACACATTACGATGCAGTCCAATTTTTATAAAAAGTATATCCAATCTTCTTTTCTATCTTCCTTCCTTCTTTTTTCCTGCCTGTATACTTGAAAAAAAAAACACACAGATCTAAAATTTAGGTAAACCTGTCAATGATGATTATTTACAGGGAAGTTTAAATTATTTTGTATTACTTAGTTCTTAACAATGAACAAGCATTATTTTTGCAAAAATGTAACGATTTTTTTTCTATACAAAAGCACAACTTTATAAAAGTACTACTAAAGAATTCCCACTGAAAATTAAGTAAGTTGCAGATATGTATTGTAGCTTTCTGGTGATCTAGCTTCATGTGGTACGAAAAGCATTCACTGTGGGTAAATGTATAACCATGTTCCCCACATCAGAAAGCTTTTGGGATGGTAGTGGCACAGAAAGGGGGTTCAAAATAACATCCTCAGCATTCTAATTTAATATAATAATGAACAATATTTATTGAGTGTATACAATGCACCAAACACAATCCTAAGTACTATATACATATTAATTTATTAAATCCCAATGAAACCTATAAAGTAGCTAAATAATTTTCCAGGTTTTATGAATGTAGGACAGAGAACTTACCCATCAGAGAAGCTGGATATAAACCCACATGTCCTCATGATCAGTGTTCTTAATCACTAATGTACCAGTGGTTCCCATACTTTTACACACTGGAATGACCCAGAGATCTTGAGAAAACATTGATGCCCGGCTCATGCAAATATTCTGATTTTATTAGTACAAGGTGTGACCTGAGCAACAGGATGTTAAAAAGTTCTTGGGTTGATTGTAATGTGCAGTGGTAATATGCAACTGCACCATACCTTTCTGCCTCTTGGTTGTCCTTGGTTAGTGGTTATCAGGCCTGGATGAACATCACAATCACCTGATGATTTTTAGAGCTTCAAGACTGATGCCAGGCCAATGGACCTACATTTAAGTATTTTTTAATGCTTCTCAGATGATTCCAGTCTGCAGCCAAGCTTTGAGAACCACTGCTTAGGAAGATGCCAGCTGCCCTCCATGTTAACAATCAGTGTCCAGGCTAATGTGTGCTTTTAATTACAGAAGTATCTTTCAAATCCGCGAAACTCACACACACACACACACACACACACACACACACACACACACGATAAAAGAACCACTGTTAAGTGGTGAAATGTCAGAGAGCATGGTTTTTAATCTACCTACACTCTCACAGGTTCATAATTATTCTGGAAATAATAACATTGTGTTTAGTGCTTTTTCTGATGGGAATGGGGCTTATAGGTTTCCTTAGCTACAGGATTTCTTTTCTTTTTTCACCTTCAGGTAATGGGGCCATTCCTGGCACTGAGCTTCATCTAGGCTACCACAGGTTTAACAAGGGCCTATTGATAAATACTTAAGGCCTCATATTGATAACAGAAAAAAGCTTTAGAGAATGAAAAAATACTATACTTAGGAATAAAATAATAAAAGACTGTAACAGTAAAGCTCAAATGTGACAGAGAAAACCATAAAATATCAAGCACAGTCCTTGAGAAATAAACTAAATAACACAACTGAATGAGGAAGAAATCTCAAGTTGAAGGCAGAGCACTTCTTCAAGGATTATCAAAAGTGAAAAATCCATGCACTCCAGATCTGGTTTGGAAACCTAAGACCAGAGATTCCAATGAGTAATATAACAATGGCTCGTATGTATTAAATGTTTACAAAGTACCAGGTGCAATTCTAAGCCTTAGATTTGGCAATCTAAGGCCAGAGATTGTACTATAATAGAATCCTTGGCTCTCTGTATGAGAAAACACATTAATTAATCAAATTTGGGCAGCTCTCAACCACCCCTTTCCCAGGCACACATAGTTCCTATCCCTCATAGCCAGGTACTGAACACAAAGCCAAAAAATATCCTATCACTCTGGCTCTAGAAAAAAATTATAAATTCAGCTAGGAGCCAAGTTCAAGATCAAAATATCTGGTAATCACATAAAAACCCTAATTTTGCTAATGCAAAAGAGATCCTTATGCTTTAGTAACCAGACTTCTAGGTGGCAGAACTGACATCTCAATGAAAATTAGCTCTGTGTTTTTATCCATACAATAGTCTACAAGGCGACGAGTCTTAAAATTCTTAAAAGGGTATCAATTACTCTTCCAGATCTTAAATTACTTAAACTGTTAATAACCTCTGGTTCCTCACTCTGACTTCCTAATACAACCAGGTGAGGTGTGGAAATCTGCCACCAAGAACCAATGAACAAGCAGTCCCACATTTGCAGAGACTATCTTCAGGTGCAAGCCTGGATTTGCTCTGACTCAAATAGGCAGCAAATAAGGTAACAACGAAAACTTCAGGGTTCAGAAGAGACCTTCCCAAATGATTTGGAGGGCAAGGTTGTTGAAATATTCTATTCTCTTCTTTATTAAAGAAGTGTTGGAATATGACTCTAAATCAAGAAAAACAGGGTCTCATGTTATCTTTGGAGTTATCAAAACTAATGCTAAGGCAGGCAGCCAAAATGACCATAACATAAATGAGCACTTTTCAAATTAGATCCTTTAGAATGAAAATTCAGATCTATCACCAACTTCACCAAGTGTGAAGAACACTGAAGAATAAAGAAACATTGGGTGGGCCAAAAAGTTCCTAAAAATTAGTTTTGTATTCTTATCCTCTGAATTGGTCCTAGATGGTAATTTTCTCGGTGGTCCCCAACCTTTTAGGCACCAGGTACAGGGTTCACGAATGACAATTTTTCCACAGCAGTGTGGGGTGGGCAGGATGGCGTGGGTGGTTCAGTATGATTCAAGTGCATTACATTCAAGCTCACCTCCTGTTGTGCAGCCTGGTTCCCAACAGGCGGGAGGTTGATGACCCCGTGATCTAGGTGATCAGTGGTCTGGACATATGAAAGTGATTCTTTTCCTTCAGAGAGTAATTAGAGGATTACCTGGAGGTCTGGTGTATATCCAGACATTAATGTGGGACTGGGCAATTAAAAATTTTAAGTTTCCAGGCTATTTAAAACAGTAATTGAATTGTTTCCTCATACATCAACGTACTCGATTTTAGTAATTTAGCAGCTTGACTATAGTGATTCCATTTTATCGGGTAGACCAAAGAGCCCATTATGGTTTTTCTTCCAATAAAATGAAAGACACATTTTTCATTTTCACCAATGACTTTACTGATTTGGACATTTTGAGTATGTCAGCTTATCTCCCACTGTCGGCTTCCAGTAGGTAAAGGCCAGGGGAGCTGCTAAGTATCTTCTAATGCATAAGATAGCTCTACTGCAAAGAATTATTCGGCCAAAATGTCAATATTAGCAAGAAACTTTGCAAACCCCTTTTGACACGTTCAAATCACAGCACCTTCTTCACACTCAGTACAAATCTTTTTGCGCTTCAGCTGCATTTTTACTTTTCTCAAAATAATAAAGCATAATACACCAAAAACGTTGCATATCTTCTTTCATCTTCAATATTAAAATGGCTGCACAAAAGTTCGCCAATTTTGATAAGACTTTTTGAATGCACACTGGCTGATACGACGGCTGTCACAATACACCCTAACAAAATTGTTTTGAATGAAATTAAGGACAATTAAGCACTATCAGAGCCATTGTTTGGGAAAAAGAACAGACTTTTTGGCCAACCCAATACTATACGAATCCCCTGTTTTTGTCTTCAGAACACTCTGGGTATTACACAGTTGTATTTCCGGTTTACAAACTTTAAGACCCTTGCGTAAATCTTTATTCATTTCTAGCTAAAGCCTCCTGATTTCACTAGGTCAATATTAATTTCTATGCGGTCTAATCATGGCCCAATAATTTTTCACCCAGATAAAGCACACAACGCTCTAGGGTGGAAAGGACTGGGAGGAAGCAAAAAGTGCTTTTCAAGGTTTGCTTTTCACCGTGAAAATTGCTCTGATCCGCATGCCCTACCGTCATCAGCTGAAACATCACCAAAGAAGGGGGAGAAGGCGGCAGAATTAAATAGGGTTTTCTCAGAACCCGCCATCCCGCTGTTTGAGGACGGCCCACAGCGGTTAGATGACTTCGGGGTGCGGGGGCCTCCTTCTACCAGTTCCCGGTCCGTACCTGACGAGCGATGGACCTGCGGAAGCCACACGCCATGTTGGCCTCCTACGAAGCGAGTCCCAGCACTCTAGTCTGAAGCCACACCCGCCCTCTGCAGCCCAGCCACAGCGCGCCGGAAGCCCGCCCCGGAGGGTGATGCCAGCCAATCAGGAAGCCCAATAGCCAGCCACTAACCTCTGCCCCGCTGCCGCGGTGGAACACGGGAAATCCCGAGTTTCTGGATTCCCGGGAGCCGCTAAGACCATGTCCACCTCCTCCGTGTCCAAGGTAAGTAGAGGCGGGCGGCCACTAAGACTCAACGACAGCCTCTTTTCCTTTTCAGGGAGGCCTGAAGCGGAGGTTACGTAAGTCTAGGTGTACCGACTTCAGGGTAAGGTGTAGCAGACAGAGGTGAGGCATCTTTGTTCCAGGTTCAGTTGAGGCTAACTTTACTTGGGGGGCAAAGACGCTCACGTGACTTAGTGTTTTGGCTAGGAGGACTTTTAAATTGTGGTTGCGGAGGTCGAATGCTCGGAGACTGTGCCCTAGTCTCTCGGACTTTTTCCTTCTCATAAATATTTACTGTGCGTCAACCACTCCATTACGTACCGGGATACAGAGTAGACTCAGTTTTTGCACTCAAACACATTAAACAGAGAAACTGACCACAAATTGTGAAAAATGTTAACAAGAAGGAGAGTTCTAAGTGAGAGAGCAGAAGAACGTGAAGAACCTAATCTAGATTGCGGAGGATCAGGGAAGGCCTTTGGAGAAAAACATTTCAGCTGCTCTTTGAAAAATGAGTCGAAATTAGATAGAGGTTTGGGAGGAGGGGGGTGCAGTTTTAGCAGAGAGAATAACATGTTCTTTAGACCAGAAGGTAGAAATAAAATAGCATATTTGTTCGTATAATTAGTAGAGATAGAGAAGGGGGTCTTAGGAAAAAATGCAGGAAGTGTGTATGTGAGGAGATCATAGACCTCATATTGGCTGCTTAGATGGCCAGGGATTGCAAGACATAGTGTAGTCGGTAAGAAGATAAACTTTAGAGCTTTGTTGTTCAGTGCTGTAGCCACTGGACACATGTGGATATTTAAATTGAAGAAAAATTAAAAATTCATTTTCTCAGTCTTCAGCAGCCACATTTCTAGTGCTCATAACCACCAGTGGCTGTGACTACATACTAGTGCGGATTATTTTACTTCCCTCATTACTGAAAGTCCTGTTGGATAGCACTTCAGTAGACAAAGACCTTTAGTAACATGAGTGCAACTGGAAGCTCTTTTAGTTAGCTCTGATAAAGCTGAGAATGCAGATGAAAAAGCTGCAAAGACATTTCTTTCTCTGTTAAACCAGATTAATGAAGAGGGTTGCACCATGTATCTAACTTTCAATTTTGATTTAAATTATGAGAAGCAGTGCCTTCCAAGACTGCACATATCAAGGAGGAGCTACAAGCTTAGGGATTAAGTTTTCAAAGGATTGACTAACTGTGATGCTAGAAGCAAATGCCGAAGAGATTTAAGGACTATTTCTTTTTAAAATTAGGATTGGTACTGGTTTTGTTTGGCCCTGGTAGTAAAGTTCCATAGGTTTTGAGTGGTTTGTCCCTTAATCCTTTTTGTTGCATCATAAGACTCTGAATTTTGGTATCTGGCAAAATTGTGAGTTTTTTTTTTTTTTTTCCAGGAAAGCACTTACGGTATAACAGAAATGGTTGTATTGAGATGGTTATGAAGGAGTTCTTACGTGAATAAGAATCTTTAAAGACTATTTCTGGAGTTCATGGAACTGCCGGGGGGTTTTTTTTTGCCCCTAACCTACTAAACTTCTCTGTCCTTGTCATATTTTCTTGCTGTCAGCTGACCTCCTAGATTCTTTGTCCATCTCAAATAACATTCCTTGATCAGGAGTTAAGAGTGGTTAACCTTATTACTACCATTGCTATAAATTGTGATTCATTCCTTGTATTCTTTGTATCTCATGCCTTCAAAGCTCCTTTTCCTTTTCTGAATTGCAGATGGACGTAGAAAGCAGGCAATGCCAAACTTGTCATAGTACCACACCATTTTTCCAAATATGCATGTGTATTTTATATAGATCCACTAGTAGCAGATACAGAAGTATATATAAGGCAGAGTTCTCACTTTGGATCCTGTAATCCAAATGACCACTTTATATTTGCACTGCTGTCTTCAGCACTATCCTGGGATAATTTTTTCTAGATACATATTTTCCTTTTCCTTAGAAATGGCAATCTTAAGTAGCTGTCCATGATACGTGGGTTTAGGATTGGTAGAATAAACATAAGACCAGTAGCTTGGGGGCTGTGTATCACTAGTCAAATTATAACATGAAACTCTGTGTAGCTAGGAAATTACCAGGAATATTACTTGGCTAGCATTCCTTCTGTATGATAATTAGGCCTAATGTATATGTTAACACTATCCTAAACATTGGGGAAATGATTATGAACTGAATGCAGTCTGCTCTGAAGGTACTCACAAACTACTTTGGGAGACAGAACCTAAATAACTGATACAGTGTGAAATCGATTTAAAATAAAGATATTCAAGTAGTATGAGATCTTAGGGGAAGAAATATTTTAACTAGAGAATTGGAGATTTCCCAGAGTGGGTGAGTTTGAGTTGACCAGTAATGGATGAAAGAGTAAGAGTTTCTTAGATGAAAAAAGGTGACACAAAATAGCCCAAATTATGTATTTTCCATCCAGGTTCTAGATAGTCGGAGTTTAATTAAGAAATAAATACTTGTTTTGAGATAGGAGCACAACTATTTTATATCTTCTCTTTTTTTAAACTATTTATTTTTAGAGAGGAGAAAAGAGGGAGAAAGAAAGGGTGAGAAACATCAGTTGGTTGCCTCTTGTAGATACCCCAACTGGGGACCAAACCTGCAATCCAAATATGTGCCCTGACCAGGGGTTGAGCCAGCCACCTTTCACTTTGTGGAATGATGCACAGCCATCATTCCAGTGTATAAAATAGGTCAGGCCTATTTTATATATTCTTGATCTTCACTTTAATGTATACTAATGTTCTTTCTTCTCTAAGTTTTATAAAAATGGAACCTTTCTGAGTTAAATTTCATCAGCATTTGTTTGCTTTGTTTACCTCTAAAGTAAGGTCCCTAAGAGTAAAATGAAACATAAACATCCCATGGGAAGGAGGAGAAAGAAATGGATAGTTCTTGTATTGCTTAAGAATTTTCCTTCTATAACATGGATAGAAAATGGATTATTTCTTAGCACTTTAAAGAAAAACATGTAAAAAATCTGCTTATCTATAAAATGCTTGGTTAGTAGATTTACTGCTCCTTGGCTACTTTGACTATGATTTCCCCTCCTTTTTTTTATAGGGCTGCTTTGTGTTTAAGCCAAACTTAAAGAAAAGAAAGACCTCTGTGCCTATAGGTAAGATGTCATAATAATAAATTTGTTAGTTTTCCTTCTCTAACTGAATTTAGTAATTCTCTTCTGTTGACATAGCAGTTATCTTACAAGGCCTAGGACAAAGTAATAAGGGTACAACCCTAGGGTTCTAATCTAAAAGGAAATACAAACATACCTTCAAAAGGCAAATTGAAAAGTAAATGTCCTTCAAAGGATATGTCACCATTCTTTAAAAGAGATTGCCTTAAAAATCTTAGTGGTTTCCTAGGATAAAGTATAGGAGTTGACTGCAAAAGGGCGGGAGGGACTTTATGGAGTGAGGGAAATGTTTTGTAGATTTGAGGTGGTTGGTCACGTGAGTGCACACTTTTGTTAGAACATATCAAATGAGGATACTTAGACATAAAGAACTTTCTCAGTGATGTTGCCAGTGGCAGAGCCAGGATTTGAAACCAAGCTGTCTGATTCTCAAATCCATGTTCTAACCATTGCTTAGTACTGCCTCTCAAACTATGAGATGAATTTTCACTTAAAACCTTTTGTATTAAATTTCAGCTGTAATTTATTAAGAAATCTGTTTAAAGTTTTTAGTAATATTAGTAAACCTAATGTTTATAACTGTATAATGTGAACTTTGAAATACATTAGGTTTATCCCATTATGCAGATCTAAGACCAAAAAGTACTGTTACAATATGAAAATCTTAGAGGAATTGACCCTAACTTTAAAACAGATGGAGCAGAAATGAGGAAAACATATCCAGATTTTAGCACTTAGCTTCAATGTCTTCAGTTCTCAAAACAAAATTGTCTGAACAAGTAGAAAGATGCTCTGCATTGTGCCCCACAACTGTCCCCTTACCTGGAGGCATTTCGACATGTGCCTAAAAAAAGACTGATACCTCTCCCTCTCCTCAGTATTCTGTGGGGAGAGAGAGACAGACAGGGAGATGGAGATGGAGATGAATTGTAAGGGCAGGAGCTAAACTGTCAGCAGTGAGAGCTGATAGTCATTGTTCACCTCCTCTCAGTGCTTACTTAGGTTTTACCTGCTTACCTGGTAAATGACTGAGAGAAGTTGTGGTAACAGGTTAAAGGGTCCCACTGCTCTTGTTTTCCAGTTTCTGACAGTTTGTTAAGTATTTTGGTGCAGCATTATTCACAAAAGTATTTGTCTTGATTTGACACTTTAGCATTTTATGTTTTTACTCATTTTCAGAGATGACTAGTTTTGTTTAAGGCAACCTTGTTATTCTTCTTTGTCTCTTATTAATAGCATATCTCCTTGCTTTTTTAGTTTGTTTCATATTATAATCTTGTCTGTCATTTTATCATATGACTTCAGTATATTCTAAGCCTTTTGATAAAATTAAAAAATCAATATTTGCCCAAAACCAATTCAACTATGATTAGAATCGAAGTTCCTTAACATGAAAGAGAATTTCTATTCCAAACTCTTAGTTAACATTAAATTTGATGTTAGAATATTAGCAGCATTTTAGTGAAGTCAGGAACAAAATATATACTTTCACAATTATGTAATATCATGAACATTCTTGCTATTACAATAAAATACCTAGAAGTAAACAGGAAATATAAAGCAAAGTAGAAAACTATAAGGAATGTAACATTGACTAAAGGAAGAGTCTTGGAGTGTTTTTGGATGTGAATTTTTACCATATTAGAAATATCATTTCTCAAAAAATATTTCTCCCCAAAAAAGTACAGATTGTCTTTTATCCAGTCAAAATACCAGTGTAATTATTTTCCAGAAATGACAAAATTAGTTGGAAGGAATGGCTTAAAAGTTTTTGAAAAAGAATGATGGTGTTGTGGTGACGGGAGGAAGACCTGGACCTGTTCAGTATTAGAATGAACTGTGGAGTTACAGTAATTAAAATAGTTCAGGACTGTTCTGGTTGGATTCAGTAGAATGAAAAAAAAAAAGTTCAAAAATAGTTCTAAGTGTGTGTATGAGTATTTAGATGATGAGGGCATCCCAAATCAGTAGAAAAAAGGAATGTTTTTTAAACTGAAGATTTTATATATTACCCAAGTGTGAGTCAGAAAATCAATTTAGTGAGTCATGAAAGTTTTAAAAAACAATAGAAAAGAAAACATTTGGTATCACATGATAAGGGTAAGGATTGTTTTGTGGGACTTTGTCTCTGTTATATGTATGTGTGTTGGATTATGATGTAAGATATATTCCTTAATGTGGATCATGCTTTCAAAAGTTTGAAAACCACTGCAGTAATTGGTATTTTGGTAAATGGCTAACCATTTGGAGGAAAACATTCCAAAAGTATATAAAGTAATACAGACAGAATAAATAAAAGTCTGGGCTAAAACTATGTAAGCTGAACAAATGAACAACAATAGTAGTAGTAAGAATCATTTAATAAAGGAGAGCTCAAAGCCAATATATGAAGCAAAGTATACAAGGCCTTAGAAGAAGAAATAATGAAAATATATTAATATTAAACCTCAAATCAAAACCATTAAATAAAAACAGTGAGAAGTAAATAATAGGAATACATTCTAAAAATTAAAAAGCTATTTAATCTTATAGATACAATAATTATAGTAAAATATAAGATATATAAATAAAATTAAATACCAAGGATATTGAATGTTACCTGTCCCCAAATATATATATATTTGAGGCATATAAAAAAATTTAACCCATTACTCACTGTGTGACTTTGTACAGAGATTTTCTAATTTTTATTAATAAGAAAGACATTGACTTAATTCTTTCTGTTTTCAGAGGAGTATTTTAATAAAGGAAAAAATGAGTCTGAGGACAGTAAGCTTCGATTTGAAACTTATCAGTTGATATGGCAGCAGATGAAATCTGAAACTGAGGTGAATACTTTTTTTAATAACAACATTTCTCTAGTACCGTAAATCTCATACTTGTTGCTTCTCATCTTTTCCACCAGTTTATAAGAGGATCGATGAAAGGTTGGAATATTGTTTAAGTACAATCTGTATGTCCTTAAAAAAAAAAACCACTCACATTCCAAGTATTAATCATAGTTTCAGGTACTGGGATATATGTTTATAATGATAGTTGCTAAGGCAAGGAGCCTTTACATATCCTCACAGCTTTGAAATACTGGCATTCTTTAAATTATCCATTCGGTTACACAAGTAAGAAATGAGGCTATTTCTAAACTACTTAACGCTCTGTTACTATGCTCTGTATATTACAGCTCTGAAAAATTTCTCTACTGTTAGCAGATTCATTGTTCTAGGGCCAACATCTCAAGTGGGATTGTTTTGTTTGACCAACACAGTGTTGTATTGGATTGGCCAAAAAGTCCATTACATGTACAACAGCTCTAGTAGTGGTTAGTTGTTTTTAATTTCCTTCAAAACAATTGTTAGATTGTATTGTGACAGCTGTCATATCATTGTGCATTTAAAAAAACTTACAAAAATTGGTGAATAGCATAGAGACTAGCTTTCATTTGTAAGATTTTCATTTGTAAGTCAGTGTTTGTTGAATGAATAAATGAGGTTCTTTAATGAGGGAATCCAAAGCACAAATCGCTGGAAATCTAAGAGAAAAACTTTTTATTTCATCATGATTGTAATTTTACATGTAATCTTTGGAATTGAATTCCTGACAGTTTTCTTTCCCAAACTTAGAAAGACACATCAGATTGTTGCTAATAATAATCCATAAAGTTTTGTGTGTTCTGTGTAGCAACTGCAAGAGGAATTAAATAAAAACCTATTTGACAGTCTAATAAAATTTCTGCAAAAGTCTCATTCCGGATTCCAGAAGAATTCAAGAGACTGGGGCTGTCAAATAAAACTCAGGGAAATTCCAACTGCTGCTCTTATTCTAGGTATGTACATGTTTGTTTTCTTAAATTGGTGGTTTTGTTGTTGAGAATAGTAGGGAATAATTTATAGAATTAAACCAATTACAGTTTGTTGGGCATACTTTCAAAACCAATAAAAGTCCCTTATACTGATTATCCATTCATTAATTTAAAAAAATTGATTTGGATTAGCTAGTATCTTCCAAATTTTTGTCTGAAAAATGATTGGGAAATATATTTGTGTTACTCTTTTCTTGGTTAGTTATTTTATGAAAATATATGAGATTTGAATTTGGTAATAAAGAAGCCAGCAGTATATTAATAGATTCTATTTTAATATCTTTTTATCATCTCTTCATTGCAATTACTCTGTGACCTTAATTTTATTTCCCTGTTCATAGCTTTTTAATCTTGGATTGTTATATTCTGTTGTATAATAGTGATTGTTTAAAAGGCAGTTTGGATGAATTATATATAAATTGCTTTCAGACTGCAGGTTTAAATTTCTTAGTTACTTAAATTTCCTTCATTAACATTCCATTTTAACCAGCCATCTGGATTGCAGGTAATGGAAAAATTTTTCCTTGGAATATTAGCAAATTCTCTTCATTCCTTCTGAAAGAAGTTGAATATATTTGGATTTCTAATGTACTCTTAAGTGCACTTTCAATATGATATTTATTCAGAGTTTGTTATAAGAGTAGGATCTGAGATAAAATCTTTAGTCTAATACTGCCTAATACTGTTCATTATTTACTTGATATTCAGGACAGTAATTCTCCATTTTAATATACCTACAAATGACCTCTACAGGATCTTAGTAAATGAAAGCTTTCACTAATAGGTCTGGGGTAGGGCCTGAAAGTCTGCATTTCTAGCAGGCCTGCAGCTAATGCCTATGCTACTGATCCTGGGACCACTCTGAATAAGACTCTGTGGAATGATTTATAATGCTGTGGACCAGCTTTTCAGTGCAGCCTGCCACTTAATTTCAAAACCCCTTCCATTATGGGTGAGAAACTGATGGCTGGCTTGGACTATTTCCTGCTTTCTTTCTGTACTGCCACGTTACAGCAATTGCAGGTGGAATGGGAGAAACACAGTTAAGAGGCCTGGCTGATAGATTGTTGGTGAGAGCACTGTTTAAATCCCTTTTCTGCCTTCCGCCAAAAGTAGGAAGGAAGCTAATAGAAATCATGTGTTTCAAAGTCAGTGGTTTGAGGAGAATATTTTTTCAGTTAAAGATGCTGATTATCTTGTTTCTAGTAGATAGTTCCATTGTCTTAAGGAACATAGTGTTAAATAGCTTATCAATTCAGTCAGACAAGATAAGCCAGTGTTTAGTAAATTCCTAAATTTGTTCAGAGATGTAGTATCACAGTCACAGATCATAATGCATGCCCAGAATATCATTTCAATACTAAAAAAAAAATCTCAAAGGTACTTAAGTATAATTGCACATTTTCTGTTTTCTCAAATGTATGTGGTCTATTTATTTATTTTAGTGTGTGTCCATTTAAAAATAGCCTGCCAACATTTTTATGTGTTGGCTCTCCTAGAAAAAAAATGTTGATTATTGGTGGTGGCCTGGATGATTCTGAACCTTTTCTGATAAGCAGTTGAAGTTTTATAGGTGCAAGTCTCAAGTAGTTTCAAGATGTCTGCTGCTGGCACCTGCCTAAGTGCCAAAGCACTTTCTAGAAATTACAGATTGTGATGTTAGGGAAGTTACCAGTTAATAGAAGTTTTTCCAAAGTATGTGGGGACATTTTCACTCAACTCTGATAACATGTAGAGCTCTGAAATTCTGATTTGTGGAAATGAGAGTTAGGTTTTTGTAAATACCTAAAAGACCTAAAATTATAATTTGTTTTTAGGCTCTTTTCCTCAAAAATCAGTTCAGTGTACATTTTACCTATTATATTATTTACTACTGTGATCATAAATAATATTACTGATTGGATTTTCCCCAGTTAAGTGAGGATCACAGTAAGGCCAGATTCTATAATCCTTATTTTTGAATAATTATTTTAAAGAGTTCTTTGTGAATGTGACGGAGGAATGAAATTATTCCTAAGATGTTCTCAGGGATAAACTACACATCCCTAGTAATTTTTTTAAAAAGATAATTTATGCTAAATACCTTTCCTAACAAATAAGTATAGTGTGTGCCTCTAGATAGCTATTATTACTAGAGAGCTCTTCATTTATGCAGTGTGTTTTTTTTGGTTTCTGTTATTAATCATGTTGTAATATATTTTCAACTTAGCAATTCACTTAAGTTAAATAGCTTTTGTTGTTAAGTTATTAATAATAAAGATTTTGGTGTAATATGGATGTATAATCCCACAGGCGTGAATGTAACAGATCATGATTTAACATTCAGAAGTCTAACAGAAGCTCTTCAGAATAATATCACTCCATATGTAGTCTCATTGCAAGCTAGAGACTGCCCAGGTGAAGTATAAATGCTTTAATAACCTTGATGAGATGTTACAAATCTCTTTGGTCCTCTCTCCATCTCTCTCTCTATCAAGCTTTCTTTGTCCCTTTTTATTTGTGGGAAGAGTCTGCCACTGCATTTTGGCAGGGTGAAGTTTAGTGCCTCCCAGAACAGTCTTGACTATTGTAGGACTCTGACACTTTATTCCAGCCCTGCCCCTGCCATATCTGCTTCACTGCTATTAATCGTCCAGGCATTTTAAGTTGGAAGGATAATTGAGGAATTGGGAGTTCTTATTTATTCCAACAGAGAATAGACTACATAGGCTCATGTTTACAGCCTCAAGCCATCTTACTGTCCCACTTTGAAAGGCCACCATGAGTAAAAATAGTCTATTGCCAGAGCTTACCTTGGGTATCAAGCTATTCAATCATAAAGGGTATGGAAACTAGTAGAGTAAAATGTGCTTAAATTGCACTGATGTGTTTCTGTGCTTTATATTATTTTCATATTCATAAACTGATTGGAATTAAAAATAACTTGTGTAAGTAATACTTTTCATCTTTTTAGGGGCTTTAAAAACCTTTTGATGTACAGAAGTAAATTAAATCTATATTATTCCTCATATAATTAATAGTTTTTATATTTATACATTTGTTTAGGTAACACTTTTATTATAGACAATACACACAAAGTTTGTCCTAGTGTTAGTATCATTTCATAAAATTTAGATATTAAGGAGGAGATACTAATGAACATTCATAGGCAATATGTTAAATGATATGGTAGTTAATCTTAAATATATAAAAACACATTTTACTCAAATAATGTAATCTACTGATCAAGAAGTTTCAGTTGTGGACTTCTGGCCAAAATGGAGGTGTAGGTAGACACACTGTGCCTCCTAGCACACCCAGAAGAAGGACAACAACAAATTTAAAAACAAAAAACCAGTACTGACAAAATTGAACTGTGTGGAAGTCCGACAACCAAGGAGTTAAAGAAGAAATATTCATTCAGACCAGTAGGAGGGGCAGAGATGGGCAGCCGGGTGGAGAGGACTTGCAGCAAGGTGGCGGCTGGAGGACTGGGGCAGGCAAGGCAATGGCTGATGGATCTGTGAGGTGGTAACTGGCAGACAGGTCGGTCCCACATTCCTGTGCAGATAAACTGGGAGGAACAACTCGGGAGTGAGATAGACCGAGCAACCCAGGGTTCAAAAATGGGAAAATAAAGCCTCAAACCTCTCATTGAAAACACCTGTGGGGGCTGAGGTGGCAGTAGGAGAAACTCCCAGCCTCACAGGATAGTTCGTTGGAGAGACCCACAAGGTCCTAAAACGTACACAAACCCACCCACCCGGGAATTAGCAACAGAACGGCCAAATTTGCTTGTGGGTAGTGGGGGAAGTGACTGAAAAGCAGCAGAGCTAAGCAAGTGGCACTGTTCCCTCTTGGACACCTCCCATACATACAGATTCACAATCCAGTAACGTGAGTTGCCCTCCCTGCCCTAGCGAACACCTAAGGCTCTGTTCCTTACTTATGTAACAGGCATGCCGCCGAGACCAAAAAAAAAAAAAAAAGAAAAAATGGCCCAAATGAAAGAACAGATCAAAGCTCCAGAAAAAATATAATTAACTGATGAAGAGATAGCCATCCTGTCAGATGCATAGTTCAAAACACTGGTAATCAGGGTGCTCACAGAATTGGTTGAATATGGTCGGAAATTAGAGGGAAAAATGAAGGCTATGCTAAGTGAAATAAAGGAAAATGTACAGGGAACCAACAGTGATGGGAAGGAAACCAGGACTCAAAACGGTTTGGACCAGAAGGAAGAAAGAAACAACCAAACAGAAAAGAAAGAAGAAATAATAATTCAAAAAATGAGGAGAGGCTTAGGAACCTCCAGGACATCTTTAAACATTCCAACATCTGAGTCAGGTGCCAGAAGGAGAAGAGGAAGAGCAAGAAGTTGAAAACTTGAACAAATAATGAAGGAGAACTCCCCCAGTCTGGCAAAGGAAATAGACTTCCAGGAAGTCCAGGAAGCTCAAGAGAGTCCCAGACAGGTTGGACCCAAGGAGGAACACACCAAGACACATCATAATTGCATTAGCCAAGATTAAAGATGAGAGAATCTTAAAAGCAGCAAGACAAAAGGAGACAGTTATCTACAAAGGAGTTCCCATAAGACTGTCAGCTGATTTCTCAAACCTTGCAGGCTAGAAGGGGCTGGAATGAAGTATTCCAAGTCATGAAAGGCAAGGACCTCCATCCAAGATTACTTTATCCAGCAAAGCTTTCATTTAGAATGGAAGGGCAGATAAAGTGCTTCTCAGATAAGGTCAAGTTAAAGGAGTTGATCATCACCAAGCCCTTATTATATGAAATGTTAAAGGGACTTATCTAAGAAAAAGAAGATAAAAGACGTGCAGTAAAATGACAACAGACTCATTAACAACCAAACCTAAAACAAAACAAAGTAAGCAAACAACTAGAACAGGAACAAAATCACAGAAACAGATCACATGGAGGGTTATGAGTTGGGGAATGCGAGGGGGAGACTGGGGGAAAAGGTACAGAGAATAAGTAGCATAAACGTTAGGTACAGAATACACAGGGGTGGGTTAAGAATAGTATAGGAAATGTAGAAACCAAAGAACTTAATGTGTGACCCATGGACATGAACTAAAGGGGAATGTGGGTGGGAGGGGATGTGCAGGGCAGAGGGGAATAAATGTGAAAATGGGACAAATGAAATAGCATAATCAGTAAAATAGGAGAAAAAGTTTAAGTTTTATACTGGATTGCTTTAAGGGGAGATAAGATTTCTTTTATATTCTGCAGATATGAAACATTTTTTGCAAAAGTTATGCTCACAGTTGATGGACTGCCATGTAGATGTGGAATCCAAAGAGCAGGAAAAAGATGTCCAGAAAAAGATACATTGTTCAATGGATTCTCTTTCCAGTTGGTATATGAATGTCACACAGGTAAATGTAAACTGAGCTTTCTTCCAGGAAATTAGCATATGATTGGAGAGGCTTGGAATTTTATTAAGTATAGTATTGTTTTGTTCTAATAAGGATGTGCTTATACAGCACCAGCTATTAATTTAATGGTAGCTCTTGTTTTTCCTAAGGCTACTAGAATTTAAAAGTATTCTTTTATCAGTATGCAGCCTACTTCCTGATAAAAGTTTAGGTTCCTACAAGTCCATTTTATTTGTGGGAGAATATCTTCTAATGACAAAAACAGTATCCGAAATTGGTTTTCTTGTAGATTTTGTCTCTATAACAATGGCTATAAGGTTAATAGAATCATGGTGTATCTACTGTCAACTTAGTCTGATGAGAAATTACCATATGTATTTTTTAAGAATCTAATTTGTTCCATATTTAGAATTCTTAGGGAGTAAATGCTCTCTGAGTAAAGTGTATTCAATAAAAAGAAGTTCCATTCTACCATGTTAGTCTCTGGTGAGAATGATTAACTGAGTGATTCATGGGTTGCTGCACCATAAAACCACGGCCTTAGTTTATGATGCTGTGTAGCCAGATAGTATGGGACGAAATACTGTAGAGATATTTTTATTTTATTTAATGTATTTATTTTTTTAGAGAGAACGGGAGGGAAGGAGAAGGAGAGGAAGACAGCATCAATGTGTGGTTGCCTCTCATGCATCCTCTATTGGGGACCTGGACTGCAACCCAGGCATGTGCTCTGACTGGGAATCGAACCAGTGACCCTTTGGTTCCCAGGCTGGCACTCAAGCCACTGAGCTACACCAGCCAGGGCTGTAATGTTTTTTGATGAATATATTTGCTGAAGTCATCATAAGTGAGGTTACCTTTTGTAATATGTAGGTATTAAACTGGGTCTAATGCTTATTACAGTATCTTAATTTGACCCAGAATTTTAGATCTTGTAGAAATCAAATGCTACATGCAATTTAAAAATTGGGATTTGACTAGATGATATTTAAGATGCTTTTCAACTTGAAATTTCACAGTGGCAGAGCAGTTTTATTCATTGTGCTTTTTAATTACAAATACTAATTCTTACTTTAAAGGAAATTATGATATTCCACCAACAGAACATTCAGTTTTATAGAGAATGTTCTCATGCTTTTTTGTCATTTTTTCCAGATGGGAGAAAATAATAAATATTTTATATGAGTTATAGATTTTGCTGAGCCTTTTTTTTCTTGGCTATTATTCCCATGTTAGACAGAAAGATTGGTCTAATAACTTTTAGAATGAGTTTCTGTTCATTACGTGGGAGAAATAAAAAACCAGTTATTGTGAAGTATAAAGGGAGCTAGATCTACATGTATAGTATTATTTGGTTGGTAAGGCTTACTTTTAACTCCTTCTTTCCACCATGGCTTAAAAGAAAATGGACCCAGGAAAGCCAGGGAAAAAGAGGACTTCTTCTAGCCAGTGGCAGTCTCCTCCTGTTGTGCTTATCTTAAAGGATATGGAAAGCTTCACCACAAAAGTACTACAAGACTTCATAATTATCAGCAGGTAGATGATGTATCACCTGTCTTTTGTGCAAAATTTAGTTAGAAAACATACAGTGTTTAACTTAAAAAAACAACCTTTTTTCAAAGAAAACAAATTGCAGTTTTATCCTTATTTTAATACCAAATGATTGGAAACCAGGATGATTTCAAATTCCTTATAATTGAATGTTCAAAAACCTTCTATCAGATTTTCATTTGCTTTTCGACCAAAGAATGAGAATCAAAAGACAAAAATTAGCCAATTTTAAATTAGCATGGTAAGGTAGTATAGAATATAGTTTCTTTCACCAAGATCGTCTGTCTCTTACTTGCCCATTAAATATATAAACTACTGCAGATTGAGATATTTTTGTCAGATCTTACTTTCTGTTATTTGTCCACCCTTAGAAGTTTTGAGTTAGCTCTACTGAGCAAGAATATTTCCAAAAAAACATATGATGAGAATCTACTTCCATGATGTGATTGGATCTTTAAGGAGATTTTGTGAGACTCAGAATTGAAGTAACTAACTCTTATTTTAAAATCCAGTAACAAGCATTACCCATGGTACATTTTTTTTTTTTTTAAGATTTTCTTTATATTTCCCAGAGGGGGAGGGAGGGAGAAAGAAAGGGAGAGAAACATCGATGGGTTGCTTCTTGCACACCCCCAACCAAGGACCTGGCCTCCAATCCTGGCATGTACCCAGACTGGGAAATGAACCGGCAACCTTTCAGTTTACAGGCCTGCACTCAATCCCACTGAGCCACATCTGCCAGGGCTTGTAGCCATAACTATTAAGCAAGTTAACATACTGAAGAAAACAGAATAAATTATGTCTTTAAAATGTACCATGGTATACCCTGGCTGGTGTGGCTCTGTGGACTGAGTGTTGTCCTGCAGACCAAAAGGTTGCCACTTTGATTCCTGGTCAGGGCACATGACTGGGTTGTGGGTCAGGTCCTTGGTTGGGGGCCTGCAAGAGGCAACCCATCGATGTTTCTTCCCCTCTCTCTAAAAAGTAAAAAGAAATAAAATCTTTTAAGAAATAGTTATGGCTACATTTGCCTTAAATCTAAACTGTTGTAATTTATGAATGTACTTATTATTCCTATTTTGATAGTGTCTTTTTTCCCCCATTTTTAAACTAAGATTTCTAGATCCTAAGACTTTTGTTAAGGCTAATACTGAACTGCTTAACATGCTAGAAAAATGTACACAGTACAGAATAGTGACAGAAAAGCTCTACTTTTACGGAGCTCAGTCTTGTGACAACTTTTACCATCAAAAGTAAGGAAAAAACTTAAAACTGTAAAGGAGTCCTTTACTCCGATGAAGGTAGAACTGTATACAACTAGGACATGGAGAGCAATAGCTAATAGGAGGGAGCTAGCAAAATCAGCAGCCAGGATACACAGGACTGACCTGCAGTAGCTCTCTAAGGGAGTATTGTTTTACTCTGTGGAAGTCATTTGTATTCCTACTGGTAATGCTAAGAACCAGTTATGTTCAGCCGTGCCCATGTGGCTCAGTTAGTTGAATGTCATCCTATGCATCAACTATTTCTATGTTACTTTAACAGAGGAAAATCAGTGACAGCAAATTTTAGTGTCTAGAATGCTTGCTACTCCTTACTAATGTCTTATAAGCTGACATAAAAATAAAGGTCTTATTGCGAAATGATGCATTGAAATATATTCGTTGAAAAAATCCCACTCTTGTATTTTTTTTTTTAAACTAGTCAACATCTACATGAATTTCCACTAATACTCATTTTTGGAATTGCCACATCTCCTATTATCATCCATCGGTTGCTTCCTCATGCAGTATCGTCTCTATTGTGTATAGAAATATTCCAGTCTTTGTCTTGCAAGGAGCACCTGACTGCAGTACTTGATAAGGTAAAAAGAATAAAATTTATCAGTGAAATAGGATCAAAAGAAAACTGCCCAAAATAGATTATAAATATAAATGTTAATGATAAATTTCTACATCTCTTCAAAATATGATATTGAACTAGATATTCCTTCAGTCTTTAATACTTTTATTTAATGGTTTTATAGTGGTATAGTATTGCCATCAATATTTATGAAAATATAAGATATAAAGTTTATAAAAATGATATCAATCTGTAGCTATCAATTAGTTATTACTGAGTGGATTTTTTTTTTTTCTTTTTAAGAGAAGGGAAGGGAGGAAGAGAGCAAGGAAGAAAAACATCAGTCGGTTGCCTGTTGTACACACCCTGACCAGGGAAGGGTCCCACAACCTAGGCATGTACCCTGATGGGGAATGAAACGGGCAACGTTTTGCTTTGCTGGAGGATGCCCAACCAACTGAGCACACTAGTCAGGGCGTTAAAATTTTTTTACAGAATTTAATGTCTTCCTGGTAACAATAACAATAACAATGTTTTGACTACATTTAATATTAAATGATTTGAAGTTTTTAGTGAACTCTTTCCTGTCATGCTGATGATGTTTCCCCAGAGCATATATTCTCTTTTTACCTAAATAGAATACAGTCTTTAGTATTGACCTTTCATAAATTGTTGCTAGACTCAGCTTCTTTAAGATGTGCTTTATGTTGCTTGTGTCAGGTAAGCTAATGACAACCTTCCCTTTATTTACTAACCGCTTCTACATATTTTCCTGTAAAGGTAGTATCCATTGGTTTACTGACATTTTAGGGAAATTTTTTCCAGCTATAGTATTTAAAATTGCTTGATTGTAGCCAAGTTCAGTAGGTATTCTATAACCCTGCTTCTGTTTAAAGAGCCTAGTATGACTTCATTTTCAGATGTAAAATCTTCACTATAGGCCATTGAAAATTAGCTAAATAATACAAATTCAGCTACTTCACATTTTTTAAATAGACATTTGCTAATTTGGGGTTTTTGCATAACAGTACATAAGGTGTACTGTTCATTATTGTGTATCAGTAGGGATGAAAGAAATCAGATAACAAGAATTGCCAAAGCCTGCAGCTTCTTCAGTGGCTTCTGATGGGAGGACGGGAGTTATATGGTTGACAGGCAGTACTTTTTAAAATTAGGAATTAGGTAGAGGACAATGAATATCTTTGATTCTGAACATTTAGTATGAATATGAATAGTTTCTTTGTTATTTTTACTGTTGTGTAAATTAATTTAAAATTTTAGTTGACGTTTGATATGAAAAACCTAGCTATTGTTGTAGTTTTCATAGTTAATGTCATAGTCTCATTCTTTGCCTCATTATTTATACTTCATATTCATGAAGAGTAACGACTAACAAGGAATGTGTCCTGCCCCTTGTTTATCTCTTTTCAGCTACTTCTAACAACTCAGTTTCCCTTTAAGCTGAGTGAAAAAGTATTACAGATTTTGATCAGCATCTTTTTGTATTATGATTTCTCAATTCAGAACTTTATAAAAGGACTTCAGGTAAGAAGACACTAATGGGTTTGAAAATTCACAACCTGGTTCTAAATAATTTGCATGTTATTTCAAACTGACTACTGTGATATTTAAGGCATTTTAAATGGCAAACTGTAGAATAAGTAAATTCAAGTTATATTATTCTAAATTCTACCATTGCTTTGTTACCTTGCAGCAAAAATATAAAGAATACACTAATTGGATATTAAAATGAAAAAAGGCCTCCCTCTATGCCAGTGATTCTTAACCATGTTAGGGGAGGTGGGAGGGAAAAAGACCTATTTAAAGAAACTGATGAAAGTTTATGGACTTTTTACCTAGGAAATATTATATATAAAGGGTCAACAAACTTTTTTTGTAAAGGACTAGATGTTAAATATTTTTGGCTTTATATGCTACATGTGGTTTCTGTCGCATATTCTTTGTTTTCTTTCTTTTTTTTTTTAATAACCCTTTAAAGATGTAAAAAAAATTCCTGGGTCATGTAAAAATAGGCTGTGATTTGTAGCTAGCTGTCCCCTGCACTTACGTGTGTGTTCATTTATACTTACTCTTATATATTGAGAATGTATTTTCACTAAGATTTCATAAATTGACAGAAAAAATTCATGAACCTGACTTCATAATATCTGTTATAAACTAGCAATGGACCCCATTATTCTTTTGTTTAAAACTTATTATTTCCTTTTCTTGGCAACTATCTAAAATACTTTAGCGAAGTGTAGTCATTGTGAACACATGTCAGTTGTCAAATTGATTACAACCTGTATATTAGTAACCTTCAATACAAAAGTGCAATATACTACCTTATGTTTATGTAGTTCCTAGATGATTATAAGTTACTTTCCATAGGTACCCTTCTTCCACATAAAACACTGTAGTTGTCTGTTATGGCTAATATGTCTTTTTTTTTACAATTTAGATTTTCTTTTAAAATCCTCACCCAAGGGTATATTTATTGATTTTAGAGAGAGAAACATCGATGTGAGAAAGAAACATTGATTGGTGTACTGGAAGATACTCTGACCAACTGAGCAACCTGGCCAGGGCTCAATTTGGGGTTTTTTTTTTTAAGTATTTTCAAGCAAGAAAATATTTACCTTACCAGTATGTGAGATTAAATGATACTGCGCTATAACAACTTCTAATTTACTTCTTACTCATTTTTTACTTACTCATAAGTATTTAGCAAGAGCCTACTGAAAACCAAACACTATGTTGAGCCCTGGGCGTACAGAGGACAAAGAAATGTCTGCCTTCAGATTGCTCATGGCTTCATGAAGGAGGTGGAAGAATAAACATGCATGTATAGTTTTGAGTCAGTGCTATGAAAGAAACATCCATGGAGATTCTATAGGAGAACAGGAGTGTATCCTAAGGCAGAACAGCTGGCCAGGTCAGAATTGGAAGGGCATTCCAAGCAAAGCAATAATAGGGGGAGACAGAGCTTTCAGAGGGCTGTTGCAATGATCTAGACAAGATATGATAAGGCCTAAACTAAGGTAGTGATAGTGGAACTAGAGGGGAGGAACCAAGTTTGAGGACGAGTTAGAAACAATAGAACTTGGTGACTAAGTGGATGATAGGATGTGTAAGAGAGGGGCATAAGTGACATACACAGGTTCCAGTTTGGCAGATGGATTGGGGGTTGGTACCATTTATTAAGTGTACATATTAACATATGTCAAAGCCAGTTTGTTAGAAAAGGGTGAGTTTCTTTTTGAATAGGTTAATTTAGGGTATGTTGGATATAAAGATTTGGCACCGAGGAGAAAGATCTGGACTGGAATATTTAGTATTTATCATTAAAAGATAGTAGTTGAAGTCATGTAGTGAGGATGAGGCATCAAGCAGAAGCAGTAAGCAGTAAGGGTAAGCAGTAAGGGTAGAACACTCAGGCAAACTTGCATATAAGAGTGAGCAGTAGAAAAGGAGACTGTCAGTTGAAAGCAGAATGTCATGGAAGTCAAGGGAAGGAAGAGTTTTAGGAGACTCCCAAATGCCTTTGAAAAAGTGAGGGAAGAACAGGGCGTTAACCAGGTACTTAATCTCTCTGGATCCCATTTTTCTCATCTGTAAAATAAGGTGAATAAGATTGGATGACTTTATAGGTTTCTGATAATTTACTAAGCCCCTTTGCTCTAGGCACTTACTGTTTCCTTTGTTTCATTAATATATATTATTACCCTTAGTTTTGCACATGAAAAAGCAGGCTTAGGTTAAGTAGCTTGGCCAGGTGCACATAGTTAATAAGTGGCAGAACATTTAGACACTTTATGTCTAATTTTCCAAATCGCTGTAAATGTTAAGTCCTGATTTCTGTAGCAGATATAATAGGGTATGTGATCATTCCACATATACTTAAGTCCTTCCCACTTTAGGCGGATATATTAACCAACTTATTAATTGACCCAGATACTGAGAATGCACTTGAACAAAATAGTTAAGTGATACTGGGTCCTTATTGCATTTATAGCTCTATTATAGCTCATGTGACTTCTATTCTTCCTTGCCAGGAAGTTCCTTATGTTTGATTTTTATTTTTCTCATGTTTAAAAAGTGGTGTTAACCGCGTAGCTCAGTGGATTGAGCGCGGGCTGCGAACCAAAGCATCGCAGGTTTGATTCCCAGTCAGGGCACATGCCTGGGTTGCAGGCCATGGCCCCTAGCAACCACACACTGATGTTTCTCTCTCTCTCTCTTTCTCCCTCCCTTCCCTCTCTAAAAAATAAATAAATAAAATAAAAAAAAAGTGGTGTTAACCTTAGAATAAATATTATCACACTAATATATTTGGAAAATATAAGTAAGTAAGATTATGTTAGTATATGCAAAGATAATTTAGCACTTGTCATGAACTAAATTGTAGTTGTTTCTAAGTTAGGCTGGCCTGTTGCCTTACAGCCTCTTTGTACTTCCTCCGGCATGGACTATTTTGGAAGATTTCTTCAAGCCTTGGGTTTCTTATCCTCTGCTCGGTAGGCTCAGAAATTACCAGTTTACTCAGGAAGCATCAAGGTCACATACCTTAAGGATTATCTATAAATTAGCATGTTAATTTATTAATTTGTGTTGGGGAATGATATTTTTCAGTGATCAGAATGTGTTTTATCTACTAGGTAGGGAACTGTCTCTCCAGTATCAAGGTATCTGGTAAAACCAAACTGGTCATGAGAAGGCTGCTTAGAGTCAAAGTTTTTAACATTTGGACAGTTAGGAGGTCTATCTTATCAGTTATGGTAGAATCTGGAAAATCATTTTCCCTTGTACTATGGAGACCGTCTACAGCATCCTAGTTACTAGAATACTCATATCTATCAGATACTATATTAGGTGTTCCTCCATGTAGTAAAACTGAATTTAAAAAATACATTTTCTTTAGCCGTCCTCATTTTTCACCATTCTTTTCATCAGTAGGCAAAGCTTCTACCATTGTAACATTTTTATTTATTTTAGCAGACCAGTTTTTACACTGACTTTAGATTGGTATTTTCTTATGAGTTTTGGGGCATCAGAACCTTGGGTCACACCCCAGTCCCATCACCACTACATTTATTGTTCTGTTAAAGTAAGTGAGATTCTTCTGAAACTAGCTAATTTATCCATTTATATTAGATTCTTTTAGTTTATACTTCAGAGATTATAATATTCTGACCTTGTCCACAAAGTGGGGCCTTAGGTATGTAGCCATTTATGTATCGTTTGCAGTTATTGGTGACATTAGGTATATTAGTTCATAAATACTTCTGCTGTTTTTCTAAACTGCAAAATTGAGAAGAAGATTTACTGCCAAAATATAATGAATATATTTAATCTTTACATTTTTTTTCAGCTTTCTCTATTAGAACATTTCTATTCCCAGCCCCTCAGTGTTCTATGCTGCAATCTCCCAGAAGCCAAGGGAAGAATAAATTTTTTATCTGATAATCAATGTGAAAACATCCGACGTCTTCCATCATTTAGGAGGTAAGAAAAGGAAATACATATTTAGAATATCTTATAATAGAGTTTGGGGCCAAACAAATGATCTCAGATCCAGCTATTTTTGAAGAGAAGAAAGAAAAAATAATTTTAATTTTTTAGATCATATTAAAACCTTTCTGTTTTTAATTGTGAGATTTCTGTGTTGGATTTGAAAATTTGGTATAAAGAAAAATATTTTGACAACAGGACATAATTTATAGCTTTCCAGAGTTGCTTTTTATAAATAACACTTTCTATTTCTGGAGTTTCTGTTCTTCGTTTACATAGACCCTCCAGACTGTGAACTGTGGCTGACTCACGGAGTTAAAGATTACCGTACACCGTGACTGTCATCTTGAATTTGTTGTTGAAAAGAAATGAAAGCATGTGACCCCCCAGTGTAGGTATTTCTTTTTCCCTATATGCTAGTCAGATATTTAGAATATTTAATTATCTCTTTTTGTGTATGGTATGGTAAATATTTTAGGTATGTGGAAAAGCAAGCTGCAGAAAAGCAAGTTGCACTGTTGACCAATGAGAGATTTCTGAAGGTAGGAGTGTGGATGTATTTATTCTGTTTTATTCTCTTTGTTTTCTTCATTAAAAAGAATCCATTAGTATTTATTGAGTTAATTTTATAAAACAAATCTGTATATCCTAATATCTTTTGCAGAATGAAGTAGTAGGTCTTGGTAATCATATAGGAATGTGACTAAAGATAACACAAAACCTCATCTAAGAGATAAGACTTTTTATTCAGGAAAATGTTAACTAGAATATTAGATTTCTCCTATGGTATATTTTGAAAACACTTTTAGAAAGAAATAATGAGCTTAAAACATTATGAATTAGCCAGACAATTTAGGGATAATCCAAAGAAGGGTTGTTTTTTTTTTCCTTGAAAAAAATAATCCTTGAACATGGTACGTAATTCAAAAGGCTAAGGTAATATCTGCCCTCTTTCCTTCCCTGGTTACAGCCAGTGTTACTAGTTTCTTATATATCATTCTGGAGATATTCTTCATATATACAAGTAATTGTATATATTATGGGGGTTTTTCCCGAGTTTTACTGAAATAAGTATATTACATACACTATTCTGCACCATGTTTTGTTTTGTACCTGATCTAGGAAATCATTATATAGCAGTAATAAAAACTGGTGTAATATTTTATTGAATGAATGCACCTTTATTTTATTTAACGAGTCTCTTACTGATGAACAATTAGAAATTCGTAGTGTCACACTTTTTTTATGCTCTTCATGCCCTTTTTAGGGAAAAGTTGTTAGAAAATTATGATAAAATTAAGATGGCATTGAAGTTAAGCCCTGGTGCTATGTATGAGTTTTACATATTTTCAGATTTTGAATAAAAGAATGTTAGTTCTCAGAGGGAATGCATTCTTTATAGTTCTAAATACTGATTTACCTACCTTTTGTAAATCCTCAAAAAATATTGAGAATGGGTTTATTTTGAGATACAATTGACATACAACATTACAGTGGAGAATAGCTTTTATTAAACATTATTTCTAATGCAGAATCCACACTGTGCCTTAATATAAAATTACCTCTAGATTGAGTTTTAATAATCTCTGTAACCTTTTCAGAGCAGTGTAGAAAGTCCTCATACCCTAATGCAGGTTATTTTGGTAGAGAGGACATTTAAGCACCACTGGGAAAGGATGTGTGCGTGTTCACTGACGTCTTTTAGGATCAGGTAGAATAGCTCTCTGCTGAGTGAGCTAGTTGCCAAGTGCATTTCCTGGTAGAATTTTCTGTCAAGAGTATATTTTCAGAAGGCAGGGATAGATTTTTTTAAAGAGTACCTTTAACTATTGAGATGATAAAGGGAGAGAATGTCTAGCCCAACAACACTAATCTCTGCTTCTCAGTAACTTTGTGTATTTTCTAAGCATTTCTTTCTACTGTTCTTGTTCTTGTTGCATTTATCAGCCTGTTGGTTATCTTTGTTGTATTCATTTTAAGGCTTTATGTGTTGTCAATTAAAGGCCTATTTTCTTGAGACTTACATAGTGGAGTCACAAAGATTAGTACCTTACCCTGTAAAAGTTATCTGCAGGCCACCTGATGAATTTGAAGGACAGAAGATATCTGTGAAAAAAAATGAATGTCTGTTGATTATCCTAGTGTAGAGTGAAAGTATCTTTAAATATTTTATTCTTACTATAATGCTTCATTTTTTATAATTTTGTTTTAAAATATATGACAGTCAGTTTTATGTGTATTTTATCACAATTTTAAAAATGGGAAGAAAACTTCACATTATAATATGGTGCTGCATGATATAGGGAAAAATCCTTATCTTGAACTCAGAAATTTGCATTTGTACTGCAGCTACTCAAGAGCCATGTGTACTTAACCTATTTAAGTCTCTATTTTCTTATCTATAAAATTGGATAATAATTCCTGGTACAATTTCCTCATAGGTATAGTGATTAAGTCTGCTCAGCAAGTGAGAGTGACTTAAAAACAAATATGACTAAAACTTTTATAAATGTAAAACATATTGCTACTATTTGTTTTTCACTATAATAAAAGTTAAGAAAGCAATATCTTAACTTTTACAGTTTTATATATTACATAATCTGTTTTATATGCTGCAGTGATCCCTCAGCTATCGTGGGAGTTATGTTCCAGAGACCCCTGCAATAGGTGAAAATCTGTGAAGTAGTGGTGTTATATTTATTTCATTATTTATATATATTTTAAAGCTTTATAAACCCTTCCCACACTTGTATAAACCTTTCCCACTCATTAACCTTTCCCACACTCTTACAAACACTTCATATGCTCTTAAACACTTTCTGCACTCTTAAACCTACGTAATTTTAACAACATATAAAATTCTATATGGGTACTCACTAGTGAAGTATACAGTCATCCCTCGCTCTATCAAGGTTCACTTATTGTGGCTTCAGTGTAAAACCCGTGATACAGTGAAGCTGCAATCAGTGAACTGTGACATATCGAGGGACGACTGTACATATAATATATAAAAATATTCTGTTATATAGTCATATAGATTATATAGTTAAATAGACATGCCTACTATTAGAGTTTTATTATTTTTACCTGGTTTCTGCACTCGGATTTCTGACATAGAGCTCAAAGTTTATTCCAGAAAAATATATACTCTTTATGTCTGGACTGTTTCTGCCCTATTTACATCTACTTTCCTCTCTACTCTGATGAACTGAACCAGTGCTTCACAGATCAAAATTACTTGGAGGGCTTGTTAAAACAGATATCTGGGCTCCATTCCCAGAGTTTCTGGGTTTATACCTCTTCATCTGTAGCAGGGTTCCAGGTAATGCTGATACTGTTGGTCTAGGAACCATTCTTTGAGAAACACTGAACTAGATTGACTCCCCAGAAGGGAATGTTGTTTATCTTTCCTTTACCTTATTTTCTTAAGTGTACAACTAATCTGTGAAATCTCAGCCTAAACAAATGATTCATCTTAATTATCCTCTCAACTCAAGATGTTTAAAAAAACCTTCAACTCCCTTAAAATTATGGACCTTTAGTTTATCAAGTACTGGCTTAAAACTGTATGCCAACTTTGTGTTTTATAGCTTAAGGACTGGGCTTTTAGAGTGTACTTTTAAATTTAAAAATTCAGCTGACTGCCCTTACCGGTGTGGCTCAGTTGGTTGGGCATAGTACCACAAAGGAAAGGTCACTGGTGTGATTCCCAGTCAGGGAACATGCCTGGGTTGTGGGTTCAGTCTCCAGTCCAGGTACATACGAGAGACAGTGCATGGATGTTTCTCTTGCTCTCTTTCTTCTTCCCTTCCCCTGTCTCTAAAAATAAATCAAATCTTAAAAAAAAATTTAAGCTGACTAAACCTTGTATAGTTGTAGGAAATTCACTATGAAGTTTAAATTAAGGTTGGATGTTAGAAGGCCATTTACTGTTGATGAAGACGAAAAATTCTGTGCATTTTCTCATTTCCAACTAGTCAGTGTCTTGAACAACTGGGTACATACAGTGGCAGTTGTTAATTGACAATTAACAATCAAGTCTACTAAGTTTAAGCAGAAAAAGCTTACACAGCTCCCATTAATTTGAAATTTCTGATGACTCAGGTGCTTTCAGACCCTTAAAAGAAGTTTAACCAAATAATCTTTAGAGTTTCTTTTGGCTCTAGAATGCTATGATTTTATGTACATGTTGATTAAACAGGTTGATAGTAAATTTTTTCTGACTGTTTAAACAGTTTAGATTCCTCCTTAAATTTTATTTTAATGCATAAGTTTACTTGAAGATAAATAAATTATTATGTTAGACAACTATAGGTTGTAGGTGTAACAGCAGGAACAGTGACTGGATATGTTTTTACCATGCTTTTGCCATATAGTGTTGCTTTAGTAATTAAGCTTTCTGTTGTTTTTTTTAACCTAAACCTCTAATTTAGGAAACTATATTTCATGAAAAATTAAGCAGCCAAAAGAGCCTGAAATAACTTTCAAATTCACTATAATTACAACAATACAATTTTTGTTATTGCTTATGCCTGAAATTGTGTTTTAAGAAGATTGCAGTCTCATTTTCATTGCATAATTGTCATCATTATTTGATGAAGATGATGATGATGATGATAATAATAATAATAATAATAATAATAATAATAAAAAAAACACTTGGCCTTGAAATACTGGAAAGGGTTTTTGATTAATGAAAAATTATTTTCCTTCCCATGAGCAAATGTTTTGGGGAAATGAGGGAATATTAACAGCTTTTCCCATTAGTTGTTTTTATGCATTGCCTCTTGTGAGTCACAGCCACCACATAAGACAGATGTTTTTACATCCCTTAGTATTGATGGGGGAGTCACAAAATGATTAAGTAATTTGCCTATCTAAGGTGTCACAATTAGCAAATGGAAGATCTGTATTAATATCTAGGCCTGATGTCAAAGCCCACACACTTTCATGACACTTCATTGAAGAATTAGTATCAGCTGGAGAAGTATATTAGAGGAGAAGGTGCCTAAGGTTCTTTATTAGTGTTTGAGAAGTCTGAAATGGGGTTTTCAAATACTGTGGCAAGTTAATGGTGAAGATCATTTGTAGGATGCTTAGAAAACTACTTGGAGTGAGGCAGCTTCAGCCTTGTATTCAGGTAGCCAGGTATGCAGCACTACATGCTGCTGCTCCAATTAAAGAAAGTGGAGGAAACAACCCCCTTTCCCCCACCAAATATACAAGGTCTGTCCAGAAAAAGTCCAGCCATTGTTAGTACAATGAGAATGGTTTTCCTGACATCATTGTGACCTGGCAGCTAAAGAGAGTGGACTGGAATGCTCATGTGTGAACAATGATAACTTCACTGTATTAGTCAGTAGGGGGCAGTAGAAGCCCTGGAGTCAGCATGTGTACTGTGTGGCCATCCCATTCAAAATCACTGAGTTAGAGCAATGAATCTGCATCAAAATTTGTATTAAGCTTGAACAGTCCTCCGTGGGAACTATTTGGATGATTCAGAAGGCCACCGTTATGGGCAACTGATTGACAGCTTTATCACAAGTTTTTTTGTGAAACATCAAATCACCCTGGTGACTCAACTCTACTACAGACCAGATTTGGTTTCCTGCAACTTCGGGTTTTCCCGAAACCAAAATCACCTTTGAAAGGGAAGAGATATCAGACCTTTAGTGAGAGTCAGGAAAATATGAGGCAGCTGATAGCAATTGGGAGGACTGTGTGAGGTCCCAAAGTGCTTACATTGAAGGGGACTGAGGTGTCATTGTCCTGTGTGTAATGTTTCTTGTACCTTCTTGTACCTTTCTTGTCTCTATTTTTCATATTAGATGGCTAGATACCTTCTGGACACCTTGTATGTAGTTATGTCATTGCATAGTTATTTATTATATATATACGATGTCATTTACATAGACACACACATATATACACGCTTTATTTAAAAAACATTTTTTTTAAAGCAAGTACCAACACCATAACTTCAATTAGGTCCATTTTAATCCTGGGATTTCTACACCAACCACATCATCTGTATTAGCAGTAATTGATTTGCTATTCATGTTGATCTAGTCTTGTCAGTAAGTTACATTATGCTCAGTATATTTAATGAATTACTAATTCCATATTCTTATTTTAAGAAAATCAAGGTATATGTTTTTATTAAATATCTTTTTGAAAGCTATTTGCCATGTTTTCAACCATTTAAAGGCTTAAACTTCATGCTATGTAGAAAACTTAGATTCCCTCCCTTGCAGGTGACAGTTGAAGTTTTATTATTCTGACTTGTTAATGGTTTGTTTCTACGCCTATGTGCTCAACTAGATTTAAAATCCATTGAGAGTGGGGAGTAAATCTTGAACTCCTTAGAATTATAATAGAGCATTACTGTTAGAAAGATAACCTGATTCAGCAAGCTCATTTTACAAATAAAGTACTGCAGCCAAGGTAAAGGAAATGAAATATCTGAAGACCCAGAGCAAGGACTTCCTTTCACCATTTAGTATGCTTTTGGTGCTTCATGAAAAAAGGCACAAAATTAGCTCATTGGTTTGGTGGAGACCTGCCTTTTACCTCTGCCCCCATCTCTTTTTTTCTGTTTTTGTTTGTTTGTTTTGTTTTTTTGTGGGTTTTTTTTTTTTTGACAAATCTAAAGGGCAAGAGGAGGGGGGATATCTATTAGGAAATATAATAAAAGAAAAATTGAAAAAAGAGAACAGGGGCAAAATAAACTACCAAGTATAATCAATCAAACAAGGCTTTAAGCCTAGTAGTGTGTTAGACACTGGCAGTTCAGCTCCAAACCTTTCATTGAGTTCTTCTGATCCAAACTGTTGGGGCAGGAACATAGAGAACAAAAGACTGAGACAGATGACAGGCTAGCACTTGTGCCCCCCCAAGACCTGGGAGAAAGCTGTGATTTGGCACACTATTAGGTAGTTGTAATATGATGTCAAGTGTGGGAAACATTGTCAGCCTTTTCTCATTTTTCCTCAAATGAGACAAAAAAAAAAAAAACTTTATTAAGGTGGTAAGTGAAAGAATATGCTGTGTTCTTGGACAGCTATCTCTTAATCCTAAAATTCATTATAACTGTCTAACCAGCTCTTACTCAGTAAATTGATTACAAGGAACAAATTAAAAAAATTTACAGTAATTTTTACATTTTAAAAATCTTTTTGCTTTACTCTTTATCCCTTATACATATAATGTAGACACAAAAGTGGTAAGTACTGTGGTAGTAAAGAAATAAATGTAAAAACTAAGCAGCATGACAAATGTAATTCTACCTGATTATATTTTCTCTACCTGTATTTAAATTTTACATAGCTATTGGCTACTTCTCCAAAGGAAGTAACTAGCTTGGGGAAGATAGAGACCTTGTCTTATAAGTAAACAGTACATGAATGACTTTTGAATAAATGACAGGATTGCTGTGATTAGACACAGTGAATTTTAAAGTGTATGTTACACATTGACTGGCAACCCACAGACCAATTTAAGTGTTTTTTTGAAAATCTGAGTCAACATTTACAAATTGAGGGAATTTACATTACAAATGCAAACTTTTGTCTTCTTTTGAAAAACTAGCAAATTTGGCCAACATCCAGCAAGACAATAAGCAATCGCTCTTATTTAGAAGAGTATTGGTCTTCATTATTGATGCACTTCCTTATTCAGTAAGTATTTTTTGAGTGCCTTCTTTGTGTGCAAGGCATTAATCTGGATGCTGAGAATACAGAGGTGAACAAAACAGACAAACACCCCTACCTTCATGGAGCTTACATGCTGTCAAGTTAAATAGTTAAAATATCGGTGATAATTGTTGAGTAAACAATGAGGGAGAAAAAGGGAATATGAAGTTTGGTGTATATGGGAGTGGGATCAAAATTTTAAATAAGGTAAATTTTGAGTAAAGACCTAAAGTTACAGAGCTTGACATGTAAACCTGGAGGAGATTTCTGGCCAAGATGGAGGCATAGGTGGACGCACCATGCCTCCTCGCACAACCAAGGTAGGGACAACAACAATTTAGAAACAGAATAACATCCGGAACTGACAGAAAATTGATCTGAATGGAAGTTGGACAACCAAAAAGTTGCAGTAGACTCATTCATCCAGACTGGTAGGAGGGGCGGAGTTGGGCACCCAGGCGCGGGTGGAGGTGTGAAGAGCAGAGAGAGTTGGGACCAGGCACATAGGCATCCGGGGTGGGGGGGGGGGCACGCAGGACTGCAGCGGGTGGACCCTGAGCACACAAGCGGCAGCTGGCAGACCCCAACCAAGGGGTGGCAACTGGCAGACCCAGTGATGCAGCGATTGTAAAGCAAGGCAGTGCTCTCAACCCAGGATCCCAGCACTGGGAAATAGAGCCCCAGGACACTGATTGAGGACACCTGTGGGAGTTGAGGCGCACGGAGAGACACCTAGCCTCCCAGGAGGGGTTCTTGGGGGGTCCCACGGTGTGCATAAGCCCACCTACACAGGAATTGGCACCAGAGGGGCCCAGTTTGCTCAGGGGGAGCAGCAGAAGGGACTGAGGTCCCACAGAGAATGGAGCAAGCACCATTGTTCCCTCTCGACCCTGCCCCCACATACAACATCACAACCCAGTGACTGGGGTGCCCAGTCCTGGTGAACACCTAAGGCTCTGCCCCTCATTGTAACAGGCATGCCCAGGACCCCCCGGCCCCTGCCCCACAAAGAAAAGAGAGAGATGGCTTAAACAGAAGACCAAATGAAAGCCCCAGAACCCATTCTTCTAAGCGACCGAGAGATAGCCAACCTATCAGATGCACAGTTCAAAACACTGGTGATCAGGATGCTCACAGAATTGGTTGATTTGGTTGCAAATTAGATGAAAAAATGAAGGCTACAATAAATGAAATGAAAAATACACAGGGAACCAATGGTGATGGAAAGAAAGCTGGGTCTCACATCAATGGAGGGGACCAGAAGTAAACAAGAAACAACCACACAGAAAAGAATGAACAAATAAGAATTCAAAAAAATGAGTGGCGGCTTAGGAACCTCTAGGACATCTTTAAATGTTCTACTGTCCGAATTATAGGGGTACCAGAAGGGGAAGAGGAAGAGCAACAAGTGGAAAACTTATTTGAACAAATAATAAAGGAAAACTTCCCCATTCCTGCAAAAGAAATAGACTTCTAGGAAGTCCAGGAAGCTCAGAGTCTCAAAGAAGTTGGACCCAAGGAGGAACACACCAAGGCACATCATAATTACATTAGCCAAGGTGAAAATGAAGGAGAGAATCCTAGAAGCAGCAAGAGATAAGGAGGCAGTAACCTACAAAGGCGTTCCCATCAGACTGTCAGCTAATTTCTCAAAAGAGACCTTGCAGGTAAGAAGGGGCTGGAAAGAAGTATTCCAAGTCATGAAAGGCAAGGACCTACATCCAAGATTGCTCTATCCAGCAAAGCTTTCATTTAGAATGGAAGGGCAGATAAAGTGCTTCTCAGATGAGGTCAAGTTAAAGGAGTTCATCATCACCAAGCCCTTATTATATGAAATGTTAAAGGGACTTATCTAAGAAAAAGAAGATTAAAAAACATGTATAGTAAAATGACAGCAAACTCACAATTATTAACCACCACAGCTAAAACAAAACCAAAAGAAACTAAGCAAACAGCTAGAACAGGAACAGAACCACAGAAAGGGAGATCATGTGGAGGGTTAGCAACAGGGGAGTGGGAGGAGGAGAGAGGGGGGAAAGGTATGGAGAATAAGGAGCATAGATGGTAGGTAAAAAATAGACAGGGGGAGGGCAAGAATAGTATGGAAAATGTAGAAGCTAAAGAACTTACGACACATGGACATGAATTAAAGGGGGGAGGAATGTGCGTGGGAGAGGGTGGAGGGGAGTGAAGAGGGGAAATGGGACAACTGTAATAGCATAATCAATAAAATATATTTAAAAAGAAAGAAAGAAACCTGGAGGAATTCCAAACAGTGACACCAAGTGAAAAGGACCTGAGGTTGGAGCATGTCTGGCATGTTTGAGGAAGAGTAAGGAGTCTGCTATGTATTTGCTCTGTTTTTCTTAGAGAAGAGAAATATTTCTGTTCTCATACCTGTATCAAAGATTAGTAAAGGCCAGGAGATGTTCATGTTTCAGTAACAGAAGAAAGCTTATTTCTTTGGGAAATAAATAGTATTCCTAGGCAAAGTGTATTTCTCTTAAAGAATCATCCTAAATACAATTGTGGAATAAAACAGTAGCAGGTATGATTAATGTACAGAAGAGATGCTGGAGGAAAAATTTAAATACAGAAAAGCGGGATTACTACTTCATCAGACTTTGTGCATGTTCCTAGTGTGATGCTGCTATATACTGTATTAAGTGGGAAATTTTCTCATACACCATAATCTTTTATAGTCTTGAGTATATAAAAGGGTGTTTATAAGGTGCATTAGGAATTGTTGGCCTGGACCGGTAAAGGCATTTCCAGATATGTATCTCTGTAAGACAAAGAGCTTAAAAACAAAAAATCTTAGAGAACAGTTTACATGAAAAAAGTGAAGTTAATCGTTTGTGATATATTCTGCTGCAGCTGAGAACACAGATACAAATAAAGTGGAATCTTATGTGGTGACTAGGTTCTAAAGTCAACACATAAGGCAAAGATCTGGAAAGGTTAAAATTACTCTTGTAATTCCCTCAGAAATGTATAACAGATACCGTCTTATTAAGTCCAGCATAGCCAATTTTACTTCCAGTGTTGGAACCAGAAATCCATTTCCTCAGTTGAGCACCAGGTGAAAATAGTTGGCCATGTTATATGAACAAAACAAACAAAATGTTTTCTTAAATGCTGGAATTCCACTCAACACAGGGATGTAATCATGCAGTAAGAAGTAGGAAGGGACTAAAACCATCTGGGAGAAAAACAGGTTCGTATCTCACTTCTCACACTCCAAGGCACAGTTCCTTGAGTGTGCAACATTGCCTGCACATTGTGAAATACTTGTTTTCTCTCCTCATCCAAGTATATTCAGGGAAGATGTGACTCAGTTGTACTGTGTCCCTCAGTTACTTGTGCATGTAGTTACTCCACAGAATAAAATAACTTGCACTTGTAATAACTAGTGCAAGTAGCATAAAGTATGATTATCATTCAGTAATAGATTCCTTTTTCTCCAGAATGTTCCTCTTGTTTAAAATCTATTAAGCACTCATCAAGGGAAGCAATTACTGGCTTTCCGCAGTCTCTATGTCATAGCTTATAGCTATGACATACAGCAATTTTCAATCTTGTTCATCTCATGGCACACATAAACTAATAAAATTCTGTCACCTCAAAAATGTATTTGTTGCCAACCTGAGGAAGAAATAGGTATAATTTTGATTCATTTACACTGGACAGCTGTTGCTGTGTTGTAATTTTTTACTTGATAGTCTAAGGGAAAAGAGATTAGTGCCCATGACTATACAGTCAGGTATTGCGTGTTTAAAAATTCTTGTGGCACACCAGTTGAAATTCCTTGGCTTGCAGTCAGCGTAGAATTAAAGTATGATCTCCCAGTGGTGGTTAAAGTACTGTGTGTACTGATGATAGGAGGCGTAGATTTTTGAAATTACCAACTAAACTAAATACTGGAAAGAAAAACGTTTTGATATTAAAAGGTTTTCTTTGATTTGCCCCAGCCTTTCAGGTAATGATCCATAGATTGCTGAACAAGGAATTGATTTCCCAGTGATTTAGCATTTAGGAAAATATCTCGGATTTGTTGTTTTATTTGAATTAGACTTGCTTGAATTTATTGATACTTGAGGTGTTATTTTCTGCGTGATTGGCTATTAAAATTAATATCTGCAAGATATTACTGAAAAAAAAAGAACCCCAGTAAAGTCTTTTATTTGACTTATTAGAAAAAAAAAAACAAACCCTGAAGATATATGCCACAGATCCTCTTAAGAAAACATTGTAGAAGTAAGCAGTTAGGAAAATACTTTGAGGCCTGAAAAGTGCTTGCTAGGATGCAGTGTTTTAAAATCATTTCTAAACTATTTCAAAAGGTTCTAGAAAACAGGCTTCTTCCCCTCAACTTTCTTTCTCCCCCCAAAACCTTTTGAAATTGATTTGTAAAATTGGTCATTGCATAGGTTTCTTAAGACACTATCTCTTACATTATACTTGGCTGGATTCTAAATTATACAGCTTGTTGGATTTAGATTTCTCTTTTTCACTATTTATTTCTTAATTAGTAAGGTAAATAAATAAAAGCTGTACATATTGGACATTCTCAACAAAAAGGCAGAATCACCTGTGGTGTTGCCTCTACAGTGTTTTCCTCCCTTTCAAACACAGTCCTAGCAGTACTGTAAGAAGAGCGTACATCACAAGTGGAACCCCAGCAACTGTGAATGCATTGGTGTTGGTTGTCTCCTCACCCTCTGATGCCAGTGAGGTAGAGGGTGATTCGCCCGCTTTGCTGAGGCATCCGGCAGGCATCCGACAAAGTGTTGTTTTGCACTTAATATTTTAGGGGCCAAGTTATTGTGCCAGTACTGTAGATAGGAAATTAAATTATAGTATTAATTTTGATGTGTGTTAAATATCAGCGGACTTGATACTAATCAAAAATATCTACTCTTTATTCTGGGTTTTGTATACATTATAAATTCTCAAAATTAAGGAGGATAATTTGTAATTCTGAATAATTTCTTGTCGATTTTTCAGAAATGCTATATACCCATAAAGTAGATTTACTGTTTTTAAAAATTATTGGCTTACATATGTATTCTGTGATTGTTTAGGAGGAAACACATTCATTGCTAGAAAACCTGCAAGTTTACCACACAAATTACTTTCTAATTTTGAGATGTCTTCATCAGTTCACTTCTTCTCTTCCCAAGTACCCACTAGGTCGACAGGTAACCCAAATTTACTCATTTGGAATCTGTGAAGTCAGAATATTGGTAGTTTCTTGTTTTGATTTTGGTACCATTCAGGCATCAGAATTTGAAATAGATTTAAATTTTGTAGTGACTGCTAATCTAAGTCCATTCAGCTGTACACATTACTGATAATTGAAACAGTATTTTTTGTTCTGATGGCCACAATTAGAAACAACCACTTGAAACCCAGTGGTGTTGCTTCTACTACACTGTACTTGTGCTAAGGCATTTTACCTTTCTCTCTTTACTGCTTTTCATCACTTAAAACTAAGAACTGATTCTCCACCTTAGTGAAGTGGAAAAATTCTGTTTAAGAACGCTTTATGGTTAATCTTGTGTTGTACCAAGAACTAAAAGAGAAGCAGTACTTCTGCTTCTTGCAAAATTACTCTCTGCTAGTCTTTGTGTCGTACCTGTCATAAACCATGTACAGTGGATACTAATGGAAGAATTTTGTATCCCTGAATTTCTGCATCCTTATCTCAGAAGTTTGGAGAACAAGTATCTAAAAATGATTTGTTCATAATTTGATTTCTTGCCATTAAGCCTTTTTAATAACTGCATTATTGTTTTTATGATTTCCATATTGCAAAGTGACCAGTGGTAATAGCCAATCCCAATCCCAATAGAGTTTTATTTTGCTTATATGTAAATGATGTTTTTATAAAGCCCAATCCATGTGATGTATGCCAGTTCTTTTCTTATCTAAAGAAAATAGTTGTTTTTAATAACATTAATTTTTTGTCTTGACCATTTGTGTGGATTTTGTCAAACTAGTCGTGTACAAACTTGAGTACATCACTTTTGGTTCCTTACAAGTGTGCTGTTCACTTGCAGATCAGAGAGCTGTACTGCTCATGCTTAGAGAAGAACATATGGGATTCAGAGGAGTATGCATCGGCCTTGCAGTTGCTGAGGTAGTTTGTTGTTTTCCTTTTTAGTCTGCTTGAAGCCTGCCAGTAACTAACACCTTCCTCTAGACCTTTGCCTGCCCAGGAGTTTTATGAGTAGCCATGTCGTCTCTAATACTTACATGTGCCTTGAATTTATGTCTGTAGCTTACAGTGTTTTAATGTGGCAACCATCCTTTTCTTTGCTGGTTTTAGCTTGTATTCGAACTTGTGATTTTTAAAGTAAAACCAGTGTTTGTTTAGTCAAATATTAACACTACACCAGGAGAACTGAAGTATGGATAATTTTAATCTAGCCAGCTGACATCATGAGCACGAAAGGAGTCATGGAAAGCGAGCTCACCATGGCCCCTACCTACTTGAGTGGAGGAGCAGCTTCACTAGGTGAAATGCATCCTGTAAAGAAAGTCACTGCTGACCTTGATGAACAACCACGAGTAGGCAGTGGCCTTGATGCTTTCCCCTACCTGAGCTGGCCCTATCCACAACAACATTGGATAATGCATAAATTACGTATCTAATATTATATGAATAAATGAGACATCTTAGAGTTGTTATCAGTTACTGTCCCTGACAAGTGTACCTTTTAAAGTTATAATCATTTGTCTTTCTTGGCTTCTTATATGTATGGTGACTTTTTAGTCTTCCATAAAAATAGTGACCACTTGGTCAGTGAGAAAAGGAAAATCAAGTGTGAGTTAGGTTTCTGCATATAGTCTTATAATTTTCCTCAGTGAATATAAATGCTTATATGAAAGTATAAAGAAATTTGAGAACTGAGTATTTATTAAGTTTTGGCTTCCTCTGGACTCACAAGAAAATAACAGATGGCCACAGTAGGAGGAAAATTCAGATCGAAAGCTCTTTCAGTCCAGAGACTTAATAATACAAATGTTCTGTGATCTAGCAGGTACAGCCTAAGATAAGAAACTAATTATAATGCTGTCTGGAAAAATAACTCCTCATGGAAACTAGGTTGCTACTGAAAAGTTATGTTGTATTTAATTTTTTAAAATGCCAGTAAGAGATTTCTGTGCATTTATTTACTTCAACTGGAATATTTCTGAGCCTTCTGTTGCTTTCTATTTAAGTTAACATACCTATCTCAAACACCTAGTTGATTCTTATTGCCGGATTTTGTCTTTAAACTTTGCGATTGGTGATTCTCTTCCTTTAGTTTGATATTGCTAAATTCATAGGTTCTTTGTCCGGGAGGGACTTGTTCTTTTCCTTTTGTATCTCCCTTGGCCTGGTAATCTTGGGGTACAAGTCAAGTATCAAAAATACCAATTCCAAACTAGGATAAGGAAACATGAGCAATAAAAATAATGTAACAGTTGTAGCCATTGTGTGTGAAGGCTTGTAGTGTGCCAGGCACTGCATTATGCACTTTCAGTGCATTTTCTAGTCTAATAATTAAGCATTAGACACTATTAGCCACACTTTGCAGCTGAGAAAACAGAGGCACAGAGAGTGTTTCAGTGATTTGCCTGATTCTCTTAACTGTTGATGGAACCAGGATTCTAATCCAGGCCTGACTTCAAAGCTGTTGTACCTATGGATTTGGGGATCTCATAAAGCAGAAACAACAGAAAACAAAGTTATAGTCATTTTTCTAAGCTAAGGTCAGAAATATAGGAATATGAAAAACACGAAACATCAAATATGGCAGCTACAGCAAGGACAGGCAAGAGGTGGGCACTACCAAAGAAAAGGAATCTGGGAACCTCTGGACTGGATTTATTTTTCCCTTTGTACAGATTAGTTGTAGACAGGAAGTAAGGGGTACTTGTCAGTTTGGCACTCTAAGTAAGAATCATCTGAATTTAGGAGACCAGACATTCTCATTACCTGTCTTTAAACAATTCAAGTCATGAGAGAAATTGAGAATAAAATGATTATTGAATGTTACTTTGGAAAGACAAACTAAAGTACTGTTAGAACCATAGTCTAGTAACATTTCTGATTTGAATTTTTTAAAAATAAAGCACCTTAAATGCAACATCTCCCTTGAAATATCCATTTTTTCTGGAAAGTAGTATCCTTAAGTAACCATAGATTTACTTGATGGAATATTTTCTGACTATTAAAAAGCACTTAATTTGTAACATTTGTATGGAACCACAAAAGACACCAAATAGGCAAAACAATCTTAAGAAAGAAGAATATAGGCGGAGGCATCATGCTTTCTGATTTCAAACTATATTATGAAGCTATAGTAATGAAAAGAGTGTGGTGTTGGCATAAACAGACACATAAATCAGTGGAACACAATAGAGAGCCCAGAAATAAACCCACACATATTTGGGCAATTAATCAAGAAGGAGCCAAGACTATACAGTGAGTACAGTGAAGAAAAGAGAGTCTCTTCAATAAATGGTATTGGGAAACAGGACAGATACATGCAAAAGAATGAGACTGGGTTACTGTATTATGCCAGTCACAAAATCAACTCAAAATGGACTGAAGACTTGAATGTAAGACCTGAAACCATAAAACAAGAAGAAAATGTAAGTGGTAAACTCCTTGACATTGGTCTTGGCAATGACCAACTTTTTGTCTTGGTCATCAAAAGAAAATGAAACAAAGGCAAAAATAAATAAGTGGGATTACATCGAACTAAAAAGCTTCTGCACAGAAAAGGAAACTGTCAACAAAATGAGAAGGCAATCTACAGAATGGAAGAAAATATTTGTAAATTTTATGTCTAATAAGGGGTTAATATCCAAAATATATAAAGAATTCATGCCCTGGCTGGTGTAGCTCAGTGGATTGAGCGCGGGCTGCGAACCAGGCATCGCAGGTTCGATTCCCAGTCAGGGCACATGCCTGGGTTGCAGGCCATGTCTCCCAGCAACCGCACATTGATGTTTCTCTCTCTCTCTCTCTCTCCCTCCCTTCCCTCTCTAAAAATAAATAAATAAAATATTTAAAAAAAAAAGATTCTATTAAAAAAAAATAAAAGAATTCATATAACACAATTGGAAAACCCTGAACAATTTGATTGTAAGTGGGCAAATGGTCTGAATAGACACTTTTTCAAAGAGCAGGTATATGAAAAGGTGTTCAACATCACTGATCAACAGGGAAATGCAGACTAAAACCACAATGAGCTATCACCTTGCACTGTTCATATGGTTCTTATCAAAAAGACAAGAAAATTCCAGTAAAGATGGCAGCATAGAAAAACACAGCTTGCCTCTCATGCAACCACATCAAAATTACACCTAAAATATAGAACCACCATTACTTAGAACAGTTAGAAATCAGTTGAATGGAAACCCAACAACAGAATTAAAGATTATTATTAAAACAATAATCATCAGACTAGTAGGAGGGCTGAAGACTTGGAATGGGTTGGTCCCACGTCCATGTGTGGTGGATAAAAATTTAGGAGGAGTATCTCGGGAATAAGAAGTCCCAGCTCTATACCAGACCCCCTAGCCAAGGGTTCCAGTGCCAGGAAGATAAGTCCTCATACGTTCTGATTGCAAAAACCAACGGGGATTGAGTCAGTGGAAGAAACTTATGGAATCCCAAGCAGTTACCCTCAAAACAACCCACAAATGAAATTACTGAGACTAACTTCCTCTGAGCACAGCATCAGGGTAGTAGCTTGAAAGACACAAGGGGCATACAGAGAGGAACCGAAGTGTCCGGCATCAAGGTGGGAGCTGGGGGACTGCTTTCTCCCAGACAGAAAGGCAGACAGAAACCATTGTCCCTTTTTAGAGCCCTTCCCCACAAAAAGCCATGGAGCCAGCAAGAAGGTGCTTATCTGAGACTCCCAGATGTGTCCAGCCATCAACCTAGTTAACACTGTTTACCCTGCTGTGAAGATTCCCTGATACTCCATCCCACTCAATTTATGGCTCCACCCAAACTGTTAACTGTGGCTTTTCCATATGAGTGGCTGGTTTTGGCTCATGTTTCACAACTTCCTAAATCCTATCAAACAAACAATAGCCAGCTTCAGTAAGCCACCGGTCCCCATACCTCTTGCTAAGTGGCCCAGCACTAGCAGTAGCCAGCCTAGATTCATGGCTTGGCTGTGTCTGGGGATCTTCAATATCAGCACAAGAAGCAGCCATGTCAGATTACTTTACAGCTCTTGCAGGGTGGCCTCAGGCAGAACACAGGTGCGGGGAGACATTGGCCTGCACCCTCTAGGAAACTTCAGAGCCTGAACACCCAGTGGACAGTTATAGACCTCATTGGAGTACCACCACCCTACACATGCACAGCAAATCCTTCATGGGGAGTGGAGGTTGGTGGTCAGTGGTCACAGCCAGTCCTTGAAGCTGTCTTGCCTGAGTAAATTCCTTCCATTGACCTACCAACAGCAATCAAGGCTCACTACAGGAGGAGGGGGTACTCAACCCTCGAGTAAGGCACACCTCAAGTACCCAGCTTGGGTGATAGAGGAGGCTGTGACACTGAGCCCTACAGCACACTACTACATTAGGACCCACTACCAAGACAGGGAGTCAGAGCAGCTTTACCTCATACATAGAAGCAAACACAAGAAGGCTGCCAGCCAAATGAGGAGATAAACATGGCCCAAATAGAAGAACAGATCAAAACTCCAGGAAAAAAAAAACGAAACAAAAGGGAGATAAACAATCTATCAGATGCAGAGTTCAAAACACTGGTTATAACAATGCTGAACGAACTTAGTGAGAACCTCAACAGCATTAAAAAGATCCAGTCAGAAACCAAGGATATACTAATTGAAATAAAGAACAATTTACAGGGAAACAACACTACAGTGAATAAATCTGAGAATCAAACCAGTGATTTGGAACATAAGGAAACAAAAAACAACTGATCAGAACAAGTAGAAAAAAGAATCCAAAGAAACGAGGGTAGTGTAAGCAGCCTCTGGGACAACTTCAAGCATTCAACATTTGCATCATAGAGATGCCAGGAGGAGAAGAGCCAGAAATTGGGAATCTATTTGAAAAAATAATGAAAGAAAACTTCCCTAATTCAGTGAAAGAAATTGACATGCAAGTTCAGGAAGCACAGAGAGTCCTAAACAGGGTGGATGCAAAGAGGCCCACTCCAAGACACATCCTAATTAAAAAGTCAAAGGTTAAAGATACAGAGAGAATCTTAAAAGCAGCAAGAGAAAAGCAGTTAGTTACCTACAGGGGAGTTCCCATAAGACTGTCAGCTGATTTTTCAAAAGAAACTTTTCAAACAAAAAGGGACTGGCAAGACATATTCAAAGTGTTGAAAAGCAAGGACCTACAACCTAGATTACTCTATCCAGCAAAGCTATCATTTAGAATCTAAGGACAGATAAAGGGCTTCTCAGAAAAGAAAAAAATAAAAGAGTTCATCATCACCAAGCCATTATTATATGAAATGTTAAAGGGACTTATTTAAGAAAAAGAAGATCAAAACTATGAACAATAAAATAGCAATAGCTACATATCTATCAATAATTGAATCTAAAAAGCAAACTACGTAAACAAGAACAACAGAGACAGAATTATGGATACAGAGAGCGTTTTGATGGTTACCAGATAGGAGGGAGCAGGTAGCATTGGTTAAAAAAGGTGAAGGGATTAAGAAGTACAAATAGGTAGTTGCAGAATAGACATGGGGATGTAAAGTACAGTGTAGTTAATGCAGTAGCCAAAGAACTTGTATGCATGATCTGTGGACATGATGGTGCAGGAATTGCCTGAGGGAGTGGGTGGTGCTGGGTGGAGGGTGGGAAAGGGGAAACTATTGTGACCATTGTAAAGGCAATATCAGTAAAATATATTTAAAAAAAAGACAAATAGCAAATGTTGGTAAAGATGTGGAGAAAAGGAAACTTTTGTCCCCTGTTGGTGCAAATGTAAATTGGTGTGGCCACTATGGAAAACAGTATGGAGGTTCTTCAAAACATTAAAGGTAAAACTACTATATGACCCAGCAATTCCATTTCTGGGTATTTTTCTGAAGGAAATGAAAACACGAACTCGAAAACCTATCTGCACTCTCATGTTCATTGCTATATTATTTATGATAGCCAAGACACGCAAACAGCTGAAGCGTTCATCAGTGGATGACTGGATAAAGAAAATGTACCCCCCCACACACTAATATTTAGCCTTAAAAAGAAGGAAATCTTGCCATAATACCAAACTACTAGATACAGAGAATAGATTGGTGGTTGTCAGAGGTGAGTGGTATCAGAGAGGTGTAATGGGCTTAGTGGTGGTCAAAATTGATGAAGTTGGTAGTCCCAGCTGGTGTGGCTTGGTTGAGCATCATCCCACAGATCGAAACGTCGCCCATTCGATTCCTGGTTTGGGGCACGTACCTGGGTTGCGGGATCGGTCCCCTGGTCAGGGCACATACAAGAGGCAGTCAATTGGTGTGTCACTCTAACACTGATGTTTCTTTCCCTCTCTCTCCCTCACTTCCCCTTTTTTAAAAATCAAAAAATAAAATTAAATGGGTAAAGGTGGTTAAAAAATACAAACTTTAAGTTATAAAATAAGCCCTAAGATGTAATGTACAGCATGGTGACTATAGTTAATAATACCATATCATATTTTTGAAAGTTGCCAGGTAGATTTTAAAGGTTCACATTATTAAAAAAATAATTATAATTATGTGTGATGACCAATGTTAACTAGACTTATTGTGGTAATCATTGTGCAGTATATACATGTACTGAATTATGTGTACACTTGAAACTAATAAAATGTTAAGTGTCAATTATATCCCAACTTTTAAAAAGAATTTACAAAGAATTTGTCATAATTTGGGAAAATGTTTGTTATTTATTTATGAGTGGAAAAGACCCGCAGCACTTTGCATCACAGTTATTTAAAAGTATGTGCAGCAGACATTGATGTGTATGTGGTGAGCACACACGTATGTATTTATAATGTGTCATAATTTGACATGAGTGCAGTGGTTCTGCATGTCTTCTATACCCTTTCTTTTCTGAGTCTACTCTTGGAGCATGAAGACCACATATGGGATATGAGTTGATTAATTTTACCCTCAACCACATATTATAAAATGACACATTTGTGTTAAATGCCACTTGGAAACAGGAAGTGGTAAAAATGGTGCTATCTCAGCAGTGAGCTAGGTGAGTATACTGGCTTTTCTTAATCAGCCGTGAGAGACTGTAAGATGAAAAATTTACCTTTCTATTGGAGAGACTCTAGCTGTCTAGAATTCAAACACTAGATCAAGAATTTTTCAGATTTTTGAAATTCTAAAAACCTTGCTTCAATAGCAAGGTTTTAAGGATCAATAGAAGTCACAGTCCTTGACTTACATATAGAAAGATGATGGATCTGCTGGACCCGGAGAGCACTATACCCTCACATCAGGAGCAATGGATTACTTCGGCTATGATTTTTTTTTTT
>PVIA01009983.1:0-55888 GCA_004024845.1 Tonatia bakeri | reverse complement strand
CTTTGGATTAATTGGAGATCCTGCCTGGACAGCGATGGTGCCCGGAACCAAGGAAGGTCTCCCAGCCGACGAGGATTACTGGGAAGAACCGGGGTCTGCCTGCGCCACGGACTTCTATTTCTTTCCCTGAGATAAGGTACCCCAGACTGGGCAAAGGGGGGAAGGAAGGACTGTGTGTGTTTGTGGGTGTTTTAAGGGACTTTGGGATTTTGATGAAGACATTAGGACACTACTTTAAATCTGTACAGCATTAAATAAACATTTCCTTTCCTTTTCACGAATCTCTGGCATTGAGAGACATCTTTCCTATAAGGTGGCAGACATAACGAACCTGGGGGGTTCCTTTCGGTAATAGTATATCGTCCCAGGCCCTCCCTTGTTCTGTAACAATGGTATAGATGTTCATAATTCATATTTTGAGACTTAAGATGGAAGGCTTTCCTGAGTGCAGATTTCAGGGAAGTAGCTTTCATTTCACCTCCGCATTTTCTGTGGCTGCTAACTGAACTCTAGTAACTGGCCTCGCCGTGTTCTGAAAATGAGCACATTCTTTCTCATTACTTCATCCTTGAACTCAAACTATTTAACTTTTATACAAATGGAAAAAATAGTTCAAAAAGCAACACCTCTTCTTTAGCATTAAATAATGACAATTAACATCTGATTTCCAGCTCCAGGTAGACAGAGAAGTCAGTCCTGCCCTCGAGTACTGAGAGCCAGGTCTCCGGTGTGAGAGCCAGGTCTCCGGTGCGGGCTGCACTGCCCCCGCTTCCCCGCACGGTGTCTGCTGTTGTTTATTAAAAATTACCTTTCCTCTTTCTGATTACAGCATAACAAATGCTTTTAAGGCAACTTGAAAAACAACATTATGTCTTGAGCTGATCCTAAGTCCTGAAATAATTCATCTCTTAAAAATACTTTTCTTGAAGTTGAGGACATAATGTGACCTCTAAAGCAATAATTAGAAATACAGGTAAGGGTTTTACGCAATGATACTGTTTCATCACAGAGAGATGATCAAACACACACATTTTTCAAACAGAAAAATTTGTAAGCTATCGAGATGTTTGGGAAACCAGGTCTACCTCTCCCAATAGTCTAAGGTGCAACTATCACAAAAAATAGATTATGTAACATTTTTCCTTTTTATGTTCATTAGTAGCTTCTTTTTGCTTATAAGTTAACTCAGTACAAAGTGTGCTGATTAAAGGCCCTGCCGCACAAAGGCCGCAGGAAAACACGCCGTGTTTAAGGACTCAGAGAAGTGCTCACAATCCAGCAGGAACCAAAAGAGGTAAAACACAAAACTCAACACACGGCTTGATCTCGGCCACGTACATTCGTCCGTGGCAATCTGCCACGGTGCTGGCTGTCTCTGGCTGGTGTTCAGCTAGTTTTGCATTTCCTCTTTCTTTCTTTCACTTCTCAGCATATTCTGGAATCTCTGTAATAAGCACTATACTTATATAATCAAAGTTAATAAAAGGTACATTTTTTAAAATACGTAGCAGAGATGATAAAGACAGAAAATACAGCCGCCAAAGGCCACACTGGCTGATGAGCAGGTTTCAGGCTGTTTCACACAAACACATCTCAGCCCCCGAACGCTTTCTGGGGTCACTAACAAGCTTCGAGCCCCCAGTGAGGCTGTTTCCACCTCAGCCTGGCTGCTGACCCTGGGCTCTGCTCTGGACAGGCCATTTCACCTCCAGGGCCTCCGTTTTCCCTCCTGAAGGGTTAGGTGCGCACAGTGCTAAGTCCTAAGATTCAACTTTATATAATCTAATATTTATTTTTCTAACACCATCTGTCAAAAATATTCCACTGGCTTAAGGTTGACTTCACAAGACACTTGCGCTCTGCCAGGCAGTGGGATGCATTGATGTGAAGAGTTAGGTGAGGAAGCGTGCCTGCTTTCAAGGTGTTCACCATCCGATGAGAAGGCTGGGGTGAGCAGAGGGTGAGGGCGTGTGCAAGGTGTGCGGAGAGCGGGCAGCCCGGAGATGGGAGTTTCGACCAGTCCTGGGCTTGGAGAGGGAGGGGATTCTGAGAAGCTCTCTGGGAAGAGGTGACACCCAAGCTAGGTCAGAGAGAAAAACTAAGGCAGCTGGGCAGAGAAGGTACATACAGTGAACCTCCTTGCAGTGTGCTGGTGGTGCTGAAGCAGTAAATCAGTTTTAAAATGTTGAGCAATAAAGATCTGAGGCTGTAAAACAAATGAAAAGTTTATTTTGGGATCTTAAATGATTCGAATCCAGGAAAATGCAGATTCCGGTAGCAACTCAAATTGCACTCTAGAAAGAAGAAAAAAAGGCAAAACCCGCAAAAGTGTAATTCTATCCCGGGAGTGAAGGGTTGCTGGCAGGTTAGCAGGGCTTGGTTAGTTCCAATATGCAATCTGGGGAGGTGGAAACTACAAGGAGGAGGGCAAGTCCATAAATGTCCATAGAGCTGCTGTTCCAGGATGTTTATGGATCAGCCTTGAGCTGAGTTTAGCAACAGGTTAGCAACTTAATAGCATCTCAGAGAACGAGACACACAGGCCCCACTTCCTTAATAGCCTCCCCACTCTATTTTAAGTGACTCTGTTAGTAATGTTTGTTTCATTTCATTTTTTCCACTATTCAAAAATTTAAGGAATTTGAGGCAAAAAGGCTTTCTCATGGTTGCTCCAAAGAAAGGCCAGTGAGCAGGTTAGCACCTAGCAGCTCAGTCCACAGCATCTGGAGGGACAGGAAGCACTTAACAAACAGGAAACAGTCTTAGCTGATTGTGACTGTAGCTCTTTACTTTTCCCAGAGAGGGGTGTGTGTGTGTGTGTGTGTGTGTGTGTCTGTGTGTGTGAGAATTTCCTACTAAGACCACCTCCCAGGGGTTTCTGGAGTCTTCTCTTTGCTGATACCTCTCCCATTACCTTTCTCCAGTGCCCTTATTACTGCTGGGGCCGCCACCACCCACAAGACAAGCTAATCAATCTTCTCTTGCTAAATCTCACCTGTCAAAGCATAGTCTACATGCGCTGGGCAAAGAAACCTGTGAGGCTGGCTCCTGTCTTTGGACATGTGCTTAAAGCCAGTGCCCTCTTCTCCACTGATAAGAGAGAAGGAACAGTAACGAAAGCTGGGTACCATAACCAGGCTGAGACAGACACTCACTTGGGCCCACGTCCTGCTGGGAGGAATGGGTAGGGAACCAGTCACAGAGACTCAGCAGCGCGCCCTCGCCAAGACTGCGCAGGGGAAGGGGTTACCTTGAGCACTGCTGTTTCCTGTGAATTCCACCCAGCCCACTACTGCTCCTCCAGTCCACTCCAAAACAGAAAGAAAGATTTTAAACCACCTCTGACCTGTGTGAGATGCTCAGATGCATGCTTGCCAGTTTCTCAGCTCTCAAGGAACTGTTAATTTAAGGAAGGAGGGAGGGAGAAAGTGGGATGGGGCTCAACAGGTAGGTGTGGGTGGGAAGGACCCACTGCCTCCAGGTCCAGCAGACCGAAGGAAATGATCTCCGACGTGAACCGCTCTGGACCATGGTCCCCTCAATGTGATCCATCCCCACCGAGCAGCTGTAATAACTTAGGTTCATGTTAGCTGCCATTCCAAGTGGATCACAAAATTTCAGCGAACACAACCAAAGCTTCGTCCTTGCCGTGCTCCTGACTAGCGTGCAGCTTTGCTGGGACAGATTTCTCGGTCTGCCGGCCACAGGGTGCTTTGGCAGGATGGTGGAGGAGGCCTTTGGAGGCAGGGAGGGAGGAGGCTGAGACCGAAAAGCCATCTTTCAGTACTCAGTGAGCCCTGCACACGTGCTCTGCTTCCCCTGAACCATCTTCCAGGGGGAGGCGTGAGCACAGCGGTCAGGCAGGTCGGCGTTCAAATCCCAGCTCCGTCACCTCCTGGCTTGCGGCTGCGAGCAATCGACTCTGTACCTTGGCTCCCTAACTTGGGAAACATCGGTGTGAGGATGAAACGACAGTCAGAACACACGGCACATCTGCCTCAACCTGCTCTTCTCCTCCCTCCAAGGAGGGCTCCCTGCCTGGTCCTTGAGTGGCTCCGGGTGCTTCAGCGAATCCTGAGAAACGGTGTTAGGGCGAGTGCCGTCTGGAGAAACAGTAAAGCAGCACTCCCTGCCTCTTTCCTCGCCCCCAAATAAATCCACACAGACCACAGATTCCTCTTATTATCATGCAGAATAAGAGAAATTATTATTATTGTCAGTAGGCAAGGCCTTTCTGAGTGTGATGGAAAAGGATGGTCATTTGACCACATAAAGATAAAAAATACCTGCATGGGGAAAAAATAGGCACAGTGAAAGAGAAATGACAAATCGTGGGAAACATTTGTAACCATATCCCAAACAGCTAATTTCCTTAATAAATAAAGGACTCCTATAAATCAATAAGAAAAAGATGAACAACAAAATTGAAATGGCCAAACAGAAAAAATACAAATGGCTTTTCAATGTTAAAAAGATGCCCAGCCTCACCAATAATAATATGTGTAAATTAAAACTACAATTAGATGCCAACTTAAAAGCTTTCAGACTGACAGAGACCAACACATTTGATAACATTATTAGTGAAATTATAGGGAAACAGATCTTCATATATGTACACATTGCTAATAGGGGTGGAACTCATTCAGTCCTTATGGAAAGTGATTTGGCAATTATGTCAAAATTTAAATTTCATATGCCCTTTCATTTAGCAATGCCATTTTATGAATATATCCTGTAGATATATGTACAAACACTTAAAGATTGAAATGACCTAAATATTCATATGTAAGAGTGGTTAATTAAATTATGATAATGCCTTATAAGTGAATATAGGTTCAACATTGATATGGAAAATTTTACACAATGAAAAAAATTAGAGCAGTGTGAATTTACAGTGTGCTTTCATTTTTATTTTATTTATTTTATATATTTTTAAAGATTTTATTTATTTATTTTTTCAGAGAGAGAAAGGGAGGGAGATAAACAGCAATGTGTGGTTGCCTCTTGTACACCCTCTATGGGGACCTGGCTTGCAACCCAGGCATGTGCCCTGACAGGGAACTGAACCTGCGACACTGGTTCACAGGCCAGCACTCCATCTACTGAGTCACACCAGCCAGGGCTATTTGTTTTTAAAGAGTGAGTGGTATCATCTCCACTAACAGACAAAAAAAGTGAGGCTTTGAAGAGTTAGGTAGCTTGCCCAGGATCGTCACAGAATCAGTAGTTAGATAACAGAGTCCAGGCCAGGCTCAGGGATGCCTGTTCTATCCGTAGTGAAATCTGGGTCTTTAATAGCATGCTTTAGAGCCTTTCCTGGCCTAGTAATCAAGGGACTTTCCTACCCTCTTTTTTACTGCTTCTTTTCATATGCCTTTCCACAAACCAGCTCAACTTCTTTGCACTCCTCCACACACGTTCCCACTTTCCACGCACACCTCTGTGTCTTTTTTCATGCTACTTAGAGTTCTGGACGAGCTAGATCAAATGCTACCTCCTCCAGGAAGCCTTCATTGGTTCTGCTTGATTCTTTTAAGTAAGCTTTGCTTCTTTTATTTTTTAAAGATTTTATTTATTTTTAAAGAGAGGGGGAGAAAAGGAGAAAGAGAGGGAGAGAAACATCAATGTATGGCTGCCTCTTGTGCACCTCCCAACTGGGGACCTGGCCTGCAACCCAGATATGTGCCCTGACTGGGAATTGAACCAGCAACCCTTTGGTTTGCAGGCCCACACTCAATCCATTGAGCTACAACAGCCAGGGCTTAATCTTTGCTTCTTTTAAACCCTCCAGCACTTCATCTCTTTTACAGAACTCTTTGGAGAATGAATTCTAGAGGGGATAAAAAAGAGGGAGGAAAGAAGTACACACACACACACACACACACACACACACACACATATGGTGTATATATATAGGGTGATCCTACTGCGTACTGTGTCAGGCGCAGTGCTAGGCTTTCACACAAGTCTTCTCATCTAGCATTTCAAGTAGCTGGAGACCGGATCTGCGTCTGATCCGTCTGCGCCCCTTCCCAAAGGCCCAGCACAGCTCCACCCCTACAACACAAACAACTTTTGAGATTCTACTGGTGTCAGGTACTGGGCTTGGTGCTGGAGCTACCAAGAGGAATAGAGCAGAGTGTCAGCCCTCCAGCTGTCTGTCTAGTAGGGGAGCCAACTCTGTGACCCCGGAAATCACGTTTGAACCTTGTTGATAGGTGGGGTGGGAGAGGTTCGCAGGATGAATGGATGGATGAATGGAAGTGTGCATCTGACTGTATCCGCTTGATCTAGCTCGTTCAGAACTCTCCCACCTTCACTTCAAAACCTGCACAGTTCACTGGGAATCCAATCCTGATATCACTCTTGTCATGCACAGCCCTGGGGCTACAAAGTTCTCCCTCTCATGTCACCTTCCTAGAACTGCATTGTCCAATACCATAGCCAATAGCCACACGTGGCTGTTTACATTTAAATTGACTACAACCTGGAAGAGATGGGAAAGTGTGGAAGTTGGGAGGCAACATTGCCCTTTTCAGCATTCCAACACGCTACACAGGCACAGGTACCTGTGGCTACTTCCTTGAGAAGGGGGCAGTGTGGGGAGGCTTGTGTCAGGATTCCTCCAGGGGGAGCGCACACAACAGGAAAGTGTCCCCTCTGCTAGTAGTCCTTCTAACCCTTCCTATTCCCACCACAACAGGCTGCAGATACAGGCTCATACATGGAGGGCCTGGCAGCAACCCAGCTGAGTGACACAGCGAATTTGGGACCTGGGACCACAGAGGCCTTTCAACTTACGTGGCAGGCCCGGGGGCGTGCCCTGGGGTGAGGGGTGCCCTGAGGCCACAGCGCCCCCTTCCTTCCACTCACAGTGCAGAACCACGAGGCAGGAGTGGCTCCCGCACAGGCTGCCCTCGCCTGCGCCAGCCTCCGGCCCTCGCTGGCCTCCTGGCGTAGCCTGGAGTCAGGGGGAGCGGCTGCAGATGCCCAGAAGTGCACGTGACGCCCTGCCGGGAGTGGGCTGGGAGGGAGCAGAAGGAGCTGGCATCCCTGCGGGAGTAATTTTCCTCTTGTCCCTGTCGTGCCCGGCTGGGGGACCTTCTCAGGTTATCCTCCCGGTGGACGCCTCCTCTGCGCCTTGGCCCAGCTTCTCAGCGCAGCTTCCATCGGCAAGGAAACCAGGCAGCCACTAGAGGGTAGTGAAAACCCTCTTTTTAAGTTTTAAACAAGGTGAGTGAGGACAGCTCCAGGGGTACTCATTGCTTCGCTTCTCGGCCCCGCAGAAGCGAAAATAAAACAGAAAACATTCATGAGAGAAATGAATGCAAACCATAGTTTCATGTTTTACATGAATTTCCACATAGTTGTGAATCAAAAGAAATCTTTTGGGAAATTGGGAAATCAAATAAGAAAACTCCTCAAGCAAGATGTTCTATGTCCACTTATTATTGTGGAATCTAAATTAATAAATTCCTCTAATAATGTGTTCTCTAAAGCCCTGGCCATCTAACAGCATCTCAATGTTACTAGATTTGCTCTCGAGGAGGCAGTTTCCAAGGGGAAGAACAACATGCAGATTTCACTCACTCCCTTGGCATTGGGCAGGTCTCCTTTATTATATTTGTTACATGTTTTGAGAACTGAATTTAGAAGTGAAATGAAAATTCAATACCTGCCTCAGTTTAGTTCTTCAGTTACCGCTGTTCCGACTACCTTTGCAGGGAAAGCAGTCACTTTGCAGTCCTGCGGGTTTAGGTTCTACCAACAGGTGCCCCCTAGTGGCGGTACCAAAACCTGGACGTTGTCATAACCTTGCACCTTTCCCCGGGGAAAGTTGGGTTTATTTATCCCTAGAACTGAAAAATTCCCCAAACTGATTCATCATCTGCCTGTTGGCTTGTGTTATGTATTCCTGTGTATTATTTTTGATCTCTAATGTATTTGCATATCTTTAGAAAGAAGTAAGTTCCATTCCTTGAGACTTCCATTTTTTCTCAACAGGCAAAACAAAGAAACAAAATCCTGTTGTGTAAATTCTAAGAGCCGATTGTGCCACGTAATTTTCAAAACAGCCCTGCAAGGTATTACTCTCCCTATTTTGTAGATGAAGAAATGGGTGCCTGGAAGTGTCCTGGCCAAGGCCACACTGCTGTTCCTCAGTGAAGTCCAGGTGAAACCTGATTGCTTAGCTCTTCCTGCTGATGAACTCCTGGAGGATAGGAAACCTCTGAAACTCCAGGGCCCCTGGCTCTGTAGCTGGCACATCATAGGCCCTCAGAACATCTGGAGTAAAAAGAGGGTGTGACTAACTTGGACTGAAAAAGAGAGATCCAGACATTTTCCCCAGGGACCTGAGAGAAAGATTGTGCTTTTCGTGAGTGCACTGGGGGCTGGTGGGTAGAGTGCATGGTTGGCTGGCCTCTCATTATTGCCCTTTTCATGGCAGATTTTATTTTGCAATTCTCACCTCCAATCCAGGCTGCAGAAAATGAAGGATATGAGGTGATGGGACCAGGTTGGGGCAGGGAGGGAGGAGAAGGACATCCAGGGACTTGCCGGGTCTTGCCTGGGCACATCAAAGCCAATGTCAGCCCTGCTGTACCTGGAAGCTCAGGGGCCTCTTATCTTTGGTCAGAACCAACATTTACTGCGGATGCACTTTGTGCCTTTGGTACTTGGCAGGGTTATGGCACTTAGTGCCCTCAAAACACAGCAAGGCTGTGTCCCTGCTACAGTAAGAAAAAGAAGCCTCAGAGAAACTTGTTACTTGTCCGAAGAGCAAGAAAAAAGGTTTGTTTAACAAAACCTTCACCCAGGAATATTTTTTTATTATTAATTTTTAGAGAGAAAGAAAAACATTGATCACTTGCCTTCCTTACATGCCTCAACTGAGGTTCAAATGTGCAACCCAGGTATGTTCCCTGACTGGGGATCAAACCTGAAACTTCTGGTATATGGGATGATGCTCCAACCAAATGAGCCACCCAGCCAGGGCTATGAGCAGTGCCTTTGGCCTTGAGTCTCACTCATATGGAAATGGAAGCGCTCCACTCATTTCCAGAGTTATTTAGGTCAGCACATTTTCCCTTGTAATACAGATTATTCATCACAGTCTGCATTCCCTCCTGGGATCCCTCGACCTTCTAAATGACTTTAAAACTATGTATACTTTGATTCACTTTCTGGGCTGTAAATTTCTAGGGCTTTGACAAATGCATAGTGCCTTGTACCTAAGACCGTCACCACCTTAAAACAAACAAACTCTTACTTCATCTACTTAACCCTCCAACCCCCTCCTACCAAACCCCTGCCAATTACTGATCTTTTTACTGTTTTTGTAGTTGTGCCTTTTCCAGAACCTCATGTCATTGGAATCATATATTATGTGGCCTTTTCAGATTGGCTTCTTTCATTTAGTAATATTCATTTAAGTTCACTCACGTCTTTTAGTGACTTGATAGCTTATTACGTTTTAAAAATTACAGAATAATAGTCACTGTGCGAATGAACCACAGTTGGTTTATTCACTCAAGGTTCTATTGAAGGAACATCTTGGCTGCTTCCAGTTTTTGGAGATTACAAATAAAGCTGCTGTAAACATTCTTCTTGCCCATTTTTAAATTGCCCTTGGCTTTTCAAATAGACTATTAAGGTTATAAATGTCAAGTTTCAACCATTTTTCATCATCTATTATTTCTTCAATGACTTCATGATTTTTGCCTTGCAATATTTCAAAATGTAATAAAATATATCTGTATTTTCTGGGTACCCTGTCTCACTCAGATTGGTTTTCTCCATCCCAAGGTTAAAAGATGTTCTTCTGAATTTCTCTTCCACGTTAAGCAAGAGCGCCTGGGTTAAGAAGCAAGGGATAAAAATGCTGAAGAGTAACAGAGGGCATGGGGGACAGTGACTTGAGGCTGAGCAGCATTTTGCCTCTGAATTTTGAGTGGTCCAGCACTTGGGCTTTCTAGAATCAGCTGTGAGGAAGGATTTTCCTGGGGTCTCTTCAGACACTGTACTTCTAAGAGCAAGGAACTACGTGGCATGACTTTGGAGAAGAAAAGCCAGACCCCAGGGTTGTTTCATGAGCTCATCTGTCCATTCCTGTATGCCTTCATTTGTATGCTCCATATTTATCTCCCTCCTGGCATCGAGGTCCTCTGGGCAAGCAAGAACACAGGCAGGAAGAGAGGAAGGAAGGAGGGAAGGGGGGAGGGAGGGAAGGAGGGAGGGAGAGAGGGGTGTTGACTTTTTCCACTAACTCTCAAGTTCTATGTTCAGTTCTCCTCTACTGTGCCATAGGCCCCAGGTAGCTAACCTTGTTGACCCCCATCGCCAGTGCACCCTTGCCTTCTGGTCTTCTACTGGGTTGACCAATTATGTACACTATCAGGGGACTGGAGATTGGGAGGGAAGAGAGGTGGGCGTATTGACTATTCCCCTTGCTCTGCACCTGCTGGGTTGTCCTCCTGGCCACAGCTACATCCACCAATCCGTCCAGCAGCCCCTCGTCCAGGGCGTCAGCTTTCATGGGGGCACCGATAACCCCACTTCCTCCCCTGCTTCTGCAGGGTGAGTGTGAGGGCAGCTTCCTTCTGTTAGAAGTTGCCACGGACATCAACCTCCCTTATTACAGGAAGCCGCCCACACCTCTGTAAATAGTAACTTCATTAAGCCTTTCAAAAAACACAGCTGAGTGTGTATTCTGTTTTGCCTAGACTCTGACAGGTCACTAAAGGGGAGAAAAAGGGGAAAGAAGCAAAAGGAGCTTCTCAGAAGAGCTAATATAAGTCCCAGAGGAGCAATTTCTGTTATTTCCTTCATCCTCAGGGGACCAGAGGACGGCTTGAGTCACCCCTGGCTGTTTTGTGGCTCTGCCTTCTGTAAGCCCTTCTGCGCTTGGTTCTGTCTGGATGGGAATCCTTGATAAAGTGGAACTGTAACTTACCTGTGCATATGTCTGCCCCTCATACTGGGCTGAAAACCCCTCAAAGGCACAGATGTGGTCAGAGCCATTTCTGCATCCCGCCCACTTCTCTCAAGCCGCTGGGTGCAGAGCTGCCTGCTCATTGGGTTTGCTCCTGGGCTCAGGTGAAGAAGGCAGGAGGCTCCGCCCACGGAGGAGTCCTGCAGGCTCAGGTTTCTAGAATCCACTCTCTTCCCAGGAGCTGACACCAACTCAGAAGCCCCTGGCCCGGCTCTGAAGGTTAAAAATATTTGACACTGATGATCCTGGAAGGTGACTAACCTACTGACTCAAGAAAACCAACTCCCTCTTCCCAGATAATTGCCTACTCCCTTATCAAGTTGTTTTGGCCAGACGAACCCTGGCCTCCCGCATCCCTGCCACCTTTGCGTGCTTCTTCAAGGACTGCCAGCTTGGCTCAGACACCTTTTTTTTGTTGTTGTTTTCGTACACTTTTGTCCTCCTGCTGTCTCAGGTGTTACCCTAATGATCTGTGTCAGTGCCTGGACGGGAGACCTCGGCCACACACAGGCCACTTCCGTGGACCCCAGGCTCCCGTCCCCAAACCAGGGTACAGTCGTTTGCAATCTGGGCTGTCCCAGGAAACCTGGGACATGTATGCACTCATTATTGCCGGACCAACACTAAACCTCGATCCGTTTGCAGTTTAAACAGTTACCGCAAACATATGGAAACAACCACAAACATATGGGAAGAAACACCCAGTAAACAAAGTTCGCTGAAGTGTGCCTGACAGTAGTTGTTTCTACAGGCATGGTGACCAGATTTCCATAATTTCCTAATGCAGTGTTAATTTCAAATGTTCCATTAGCGGAAACATTTTTAATGCTGGGTATTATGATTCTTTTTATGTTGTCATATTGTTTTCCATAAAAGTGGTTCTTTGGGTAAATAATAAAGTGTGATGGTTTCTACACCACTGTAGATTTCCATCTGAAGTCACAGACAAGATGACAGCCCAGCCCTGACGTCGTCCCAGCCCAGATGCTAGAGACTGAGCAGAGAGGCCTCCCGGAGGGTCCAGCCACTTGGATCTTCCTCCCCGACGGAGCGAAGGCCGAGCTTCCCCGAGACACCGGATCTGAATTTCTAATCTATAAATTCATGTAAAAAAGTTGTTTTACCAAAAAAATCCCCCCACACTAACCAAACCAAACCAAAATGAAATAAAATAAAAAACCAACTTGCCAGAGTAAAACTCTTCTCAGACCATTTTCCTTAATGTGTGGAAATACAGTTACCCCTGAAGGTTTAGTTGAAAAAAAGGATTTTCTCCCTCCAGATTTTCCAGGACTAAAAATTTCAGATATTCTAGTGCTTGGAGGGCCCCCTTCCACTAAGAGCAGAGTTATTTCAACCACGTGGGGCCACGGCCCTCCCGGTGGGGACTCTCTGCTGTGCAGACAGAAAGGTGACCGACTGGAAGAGATTCTCAGTGGAGGGCGAGTTGCATCAGGAGTCGTGGATGCTGGATTTCAACCACCCTTCCTGGCATCCTGGCTCCAGGACTCTGCCTGTGACGGACACATTCTCCGAAGCACCGTCAGGCCCTGGAATCACAGCTGCGTCATCTGCCCAAGGCCAGGTTTATGAGCTGCCAAGGCGTGGTGCTACATCCTCCAGGTTTGCTGAGCTCAGGTGACTAATACAGGTACCAGGGCTTGAGACTGGTTAGGGAGAGGAGTGCTTACCGTATTTTGCCATGTATAAGGTGCACTCATGTTTCTGTACGCATTAGACACAGGATTATCACATCCATTACTCTACCCATGGCATGTAATCACTGTGCCCATGTATAATTCGCATCCTAATTTTTCTCTCAAAAATTTGGGCAAAAAAGTGTATTATCCACAGCAAAATACAGTAAGTCTTTTGGATGTATAGGGTGCATTTTGTTGTTGTTTCATAACTGTAGAGGTAGGGATCAATACTTACAGCGCGTCTCCAGGCAGGAAAGAGGTGCTCTGGCATCAGCATCAAAAGCAGTTGCTCCCTGAGGGTTGACCTCCCACCCGCGATCCCAAATCGTGTGATTCATCCAGGAGTCTGTTCAGAACTCCGCTCTGATAAATGCCCCCAGCCCTACACATTTTGCTCGAATCTATCTGGGTCACCCAGAAACCCCCTCTCCCCTTACTGGTTTATAAACCCATGGTTTTCTGGTTTCAGTATCCATTTTACCTTAACTTTCAGCGTGTTTTCAGCCAAAAGTCTAAATCTGAGTGTCCAAAGCTTTTCTAGTCTATCACACTCTTAAGGTTTGTGTAGGGGAGGAAGGCGGGGGGAGTGAGGGGTGGGGAGAGAGAGGAGAGAGAGGGAATTTCTGTGTAGGAAAGAGAAGTTGAGATCATTTAAAACTACTTATTCTCCTAGTTCTGGAGCCATGAACAATCCATTAAAAACAATTATTTTATAATGACTGAAGGACCGTCAATGGAGGATCTTTAATGTCCTTTTATAAAGTCATTTATTGCATGAGTTTTGAAAGAGATCAGACAATCCCTGATAGCCACGGGCACGGCTTCCCCTCAACCCTGCACCTGGGAAACATTTTATTTAAGATATTAAACAGCTCTTCGGCTCTAGAGTGTATTCCGTGTTCACTAGGAAGTATAATTATCTGCTTCTCCAACCTTAATTCTACAGTATTGACTAAGAGTGTTTATTAGAAGGTGGTGTATTTACTTCATTTCAATGTTCAGGCTTTATAACATGCTGGGCAGTGAAGCCACTCGGAGCCTGCCTCATCCCTCAGTTCCTCGTACTCTAATTTCTTGCCTCTGCCAACTCCAGAGTCATCATGCCTCGGTTTCCCCACTCCTCCCCCCACCCGGGGAGATGGAGGAGGGCATTTGGGACTCAGCGGAACTCAGGTCTACAAGTGCATTAAGGGCCACAGCAGAGCTGCCCAAGCCCAGGGCTCCATCCAACCCATAGAGGACAATTTTGTAGACAACAAATGTTTCTTCTTTCTCCTCCTTGTACCCACACCCTCCTCCTTTGCAGGAACCCAGTCAGCTCATGCCATAAGCCCTGCTTTGTGCCTTTCCTGGAGGGCTCAGAAAGGCCCACACCCAGGCTCTGCCTCCTCCAGCTCACTTCACCTCCCACAGGTGGTCTCTGATGTTGGGGCAGGGCGGAGAACATGAAACATCCACACCACAGAATTTAGTTCTTGACAACAGAGTGTCAAGTGCCCTGGCCTTTCTGTCACAGGGGTTAGCCTTGCCTTCACTTTGAGAAGCTCCCGAAAAGGTCCTTCTCCCCGACAACAGCTCCTGGCACTGTGCTTGGCCCACCACAGGCACTCGGTATATAAACACTTGCCTTTACATCAAATCTCCCTGTGACGGTGATGAGCAGACTCAGCCAGCCAGCCCCAGGCAGGCCCGGCTCTGAGCTGAGGCTTGGCCCCTGGCTGCCCAGAGGTGTGCTGCAAGGCAGTGAGGGAAAGGGTGCATTCCACAAAAACGCCCAAGGCCCCTCGGGAAGCCCCTCTGGCCTCACCTAGCCCTTGTACATTCAGTTTCTATGGGACTCCCTCCTCCTCCAGTCCCTCCACAGTACCCCTTCTGGAATTTAATTTGAGGCATTTTTGAAAAGGGTGTCTTTTCTTTCCACCACTGTCTGGCATTTAAAATGGCAGGTTGGATGAATGAATTGGTGAACTAAAGATAGGAGGGTGAGTAGGTCAGTGAGTGATTAAAGATGAAAAGAATGAAGCAGGGGCCCTGGCCAGGTGGCTCAGTTGGTTTGAGCATCAGCCTCATACGCCAGGGTTGTGGGTTCGATCTCCCATCAGGGCACATAGAGAATCCACGAATGAATACATAACTAAGTGGAACAACAAATCAGTGTTTCTCTGTCTGTCTGTCTGTCTCTCCCTTGCTCACTCTCTCTCTAAAATCAATCAATAATAAAAAAATTAGAAAGAATGAACCAGGTATGCCTTGGAATGGCACACAGCACCCCCCAGAGATTACTTGTTCAAGACCCCAGTGAAATTCCATTGCTTCCAGAGGGTGAAATGTTTTTAAAAATCTGTAACTTGGTAACTAGAATATTTATGAATATGTAATCAAAATGTGGCAAGACATTTATTAGGTTAACTCTAGACTGTGGTACATACGAACATACTCATTTATACCTAGTTGCTAGGCAATGAATTTTTTGCAATGCTCAATGTTTTTATCACCTGTATTAGAGGTCCATTACTTCCCTTGAATGAAAGCAAAATATTTCTGCTATCACCATCAATATTCTTTAACCTTGAACTTGAAGGAAGGTTTTAAAGAAAAAAGGCTGGGAGAGCTTTAAGATCCCATGCAGAGTTTCTCAACTTCAGCCACGTGTTTGGATTGCCCAGGGAGGCTTTTAAAAGTCTTGATGCCCAGGGCACACTTCAAATTTATTACATTAGCATCTCTGGAGATAGGCCCCAGGCGTCGGTATTTTTTTCCTTTTTATTTTTTAAAACACTTTTTTTTCTTTTTAAGTGTTTTCTTTTTTCTTTTATGGTTTGGCATCCATACTTTTAAAGCTCCCGGAGTGATTCTCATGTGCAGCCAGGGCAGAACCGCAGCTCTAACCCACAGGCAGCTGACACTGGTGAAAAGATTCACTGAGCAAGCGTGAGGGTGTGTCACGTTCCCCGTAGGAGTCGGGGCTGAGATCGGCCTGCGTCCTCACTCTGATGCCTGTCCTTGCCTCCCCTTCCTCTCCGCTAACTTCCCTGTTGGCAGTCGGGAAGGGCTCATGGCCACGGCCACGTGCATCCGAGTTCAGGTGAGTGACACTGTCGTTTTGTGAAAGGTGTGTTTCGCACTCATGAACTTCCCGAACTGAACTTCTCTGCTTACAAAGGGGTTTCAGGAGTTGAAATAAATCCTGAGGAGGTTGCACACCACTCTGACCCCGAGTCGGCCACTCCCCCAAATCCCAGGGAAGCTGGGAAACGAGTCCTGTAGGGTCAGTGCATCAGGGAACATGCTCCCCCCACTTCAGTCCTGACTGTTGCCAATAAAAACTCCGACCAGTTTCCTCGGGGTCACTTCTCTTCCTACACAGAAACGCAGCAGCTTTGAAAAAGCACTTGCCTTGAGCCCTGGTCTGTTTCTGCTTTGACAGTTGGTTTTCTGGGGTGGGTCATTTCAGGGAACCATTTGGAAAAACAGTGTCTGGAGGTGCCCGGCCAACGTGTATCCTGCCCTGGCATTTGGCAGCAGTTGGGTGTAAAGTCGGGCACAGGGAGCAAACCTCGCCATCTTCCAGTCCCACCCATTAACTCCCGCGAGGCCCTCTCCCCGGACAGGGCTCCGGTAGTAGGTCGCATCAAAAGACGTGCACACAACGCCAGTGGTTGCAGTTATGTATTCAGCTTCCTATGTCCTGAGGTAACGGGGCCTGGAGGGGGAAGAGAAACACTGGAAGAGCTGCCTGGCTGGAGTAACTACGTCTACTAAGTAAGTGATGGCTTCCTACACCTTACAGAATCATCTTCCTACAGGAGAATCGGCTCCCGCACGGGTAGCACGGGTTGCAAGGGTCGCACGGGTTGCAGGGGCTGCAGGGGCTGCAGGGGCTGCAGGGGCTGCAGGGGTTGCAGGGGGAAGTACAGGGGTAGCACGGAGACTCGATCTTGACGCAGCTGCCGAGCCCGTAGGAGTAGGTCACATCCTTCTCGTCCACGCACGGGGGCAAGCTGAACTCTTTGCAGATGTTCATGTAGCTGTACTTTTTCGACCCCAGGCAGTCGTACCTATTCTCCCGCTCGGCGGACACACACACCTTTCCGTCCTTCACGCGAACTTTCACTTGATCGGGTTCAAAGCCGCACACGTTCACCGATCCTAAAACATTACTGCTACAGCAAGAGGAGGCCAGAATTCTGTTTGTTGTTCTTCTCAGTCTGAAATTCAGAAAACGGGGAGGGTAGGAGGGAGAAGTTCAGACCCAGCTCGAGGAGCAATATTTTGACCCCTATTTCTTCTTTTCATAGCAAAAGTAAACACTAGTCATTGTGAAAAATCAAACTTTACAGAAGCATACAAAGTAAAAAATGAAAGACTTCTCATGTCAATCACACTCCCCACAGGTGAACCTCTGTTAAGAACGGACAGATGCTTGGCCCTCCAGATCTTTCTCTTGTGTTTAAATCCCAGTACCTACTCTTCGTAGTTAAGGAAACTTGGGCAGGTTCCTTGCACACCAGTTTCCTCATCTGTAAAATGAAAATAATGATAGTACCTACATCACAGTATTGGAGGTCTCGATGGAATTATGTGTTTTGCTTAATATTGTGCTTGGCACATTATAAACTCTGCTTAATTATTACCATGATCATTCTTATTATTACTATTGTATGTAGACCCTTAGAGTCTGTTTTTTAAGGGGATAGCATTTAAAACTTGCATTTTAATGATGGCTGTCAGCCTCAGGACCCAGCCCTGTGGATCCACAGGCCCGGTGCTGCCCCTGGGCCACCACACTCCATCCACACACTGACCAGGCAGGCTGCTCGGGCCTGGCTCGTCTGCTCCTGTCTCAGGCTGCTCTGGACTCTGGACTGCAGGCCCCAGCAGGGAAGTCAGTTTGGAGGCGCTGTGCGCTGGATCCTACTGGCTTGCAAGAGTTAATTATGCATCTCCCTTCTCACCTCCTCATCCTCATCCAGTGACTTCATGTTGATAGCTTGAAATCTATCATGGTGAGAATATTTACACCATGGGAATTGGTAAACCCAGCACATCAAGGCTTTTCTCTTTCCTGCACTGAGCTGATTGCTAAATATCACACCTTGTGGCCCCTGGAGCAGCAAAGACAGATCTCTGTGGTTCCCATAGAGCTGGCTCGTTGCTGCTCAGCAATCCTGTGTACGAATCCTTTATAATAAAAGAAGAACAATAACCACAGCTCACACGAACTGATCACTTCTGATACATCGAGAAGTAGTAAAGCGAAGTGCTTAAGAGCACAGCTCTTTAAGTCCAAATCTTGGCTCTGCCATGTGGACAAGTTACTGAATCTCTGTGCCTCAGTTTCCTCATCTATAAATTCGGGACGACCTTCTGGGTTTGTTGTGAGGAAAAGATCAGCTAATGAATGAAAGTATATTAGTACTTGACACATGATTAAGATACCAGGTTTGTGGAAGGTGCGAAGTTGGTAGAGGCGTCGTTTTGTTTACTCTGCACAATAACCCTTTAGTGCAGATGTAATTATCACTGTTTCACAGACGGGGGAAGGTGCCGAATGGAAGAGTCTGGATTCCAATCCAGGCCTGTTGATGCCACGGCGAGGGTTTTAACCATTGGTGAGCCTGAGCTCACATGGTCTCTCAGCCTGGCACGGGCCCATTTTCTAATTGCCTGGTCCTTCCAAACAAAACCTAATGCTCTGAAATGGTCTTCCTTTTAGACCTTAGCATTAAAAAAAAAATCTGTGTTCTAAGAGATACTCCTAGCAAACCTTGTATCAGTCAGTCTCCAAAGGAAGGCCTTGGAGTGTGTGATTTCTGGAACAGTTTCCAGTTTGAGGAGTCGGACCCAATGATTGGATTATTGGTCTGAGATACATTTTTAATTCTTACATTTTATGCTGAACTTTGTTCATATACTTCTTTTTTTGTCACTTAAGTTCATTGTAGAAAACTCAGAAAATATAGACTAGCAAAAAAATGGTATATTTTTAAAAATACACATAATTCTATACAGCATTGAACACTCTGGGGCTAGACTTCTCTCCTTTGTGTGTGTGTGTCTATTTCTACTTATTTCTGACTTGATAAGCCCTAGCCTGATGGGTTTAACGACAATGTGAGCCCTTGTACCGAAGGGTATAAATGAAGGCCCTTAGTGGCTCATTCCAGAATGGCCAAATAGAATGCTGTCCTACAAGATACTGAGGCCAACAGGAAATGTCTGCAAGGCACCCGGAGGACTGTGACAGTCGCTTGGCTTCATTCCCACCCCTGGCCCCAGTTGTCTTTCATGCTGGGCACCCACAGGTTGTACTAAGAAGCAAGGAAGAGAACTGGACCTTCTTTAAAATCTGTCTGTACCTCTGTGAGGACAACAGGAGGAAAAGCACTCTTCTCTCCCTGGACGGGCAGAGAATAGCACACAAAGATGCACCATGCCTTCTGCGGATGGACCGCAGGCTGGAAGCCCCAACGGCCAACGTCAAGCATGAAGCACAGAGCAGGGCGTGTGCCCCCCGAGCTCTGAAGAACCTCCCTTGGTGTGCGCATGGGCTGAGTCACGCTCCTCTGTGCAGCTCAGACCTTTCAGTCGGGGATGAGAAACATCAAGTCCTGTCAAGAAGGCAGGGCTGGGTCACACAAAGAAGGACCACGGACCCCAAGTAGGATCGCCAGACCTGACTACTGCCATGTCTGATCCTGAGTGTAAGACACAGGTCCTCTGCAGGGGGTGGGTCTGGGGACTGGGTCTGGGGGCCAGGTCTATGAGCCACAGCCGACTCCGAGATCCATCTCCTCCTCACAGCAGCCTGAGCCTTGGGGCACAATTTCATGCCTTTTATTGCTTAGATTCCCCCTCCTCCTTCCTTCCCATCACTCTGTCCCTTTGTCCCTGCACACGTCCTCCTCCAATGTGGATCTTCAGGAAATCACCTAAGAAGTTTGGAAAGGTCACATTTCTCCTTCCTTTTGCTTCGAGGTCAGAGGTTATCAGTAGGGATGTGTGGGTTTAGGAGAAATTGCCAGAGCCACATTTTACTCATCGGACTCAACTCTGAACTTGCAACTCAATTCTCTCCTGGCGAGGTGCCCATCATCCCACGTGGGATTTTCCAAGGCTCTGTGGGGATTGCCTCCCGTACTTATCATGAGGGTGGAGCTTAAACACAGTAAACATGGGGAAACCGGCCCCTTCGGTTTGCTGCAGAAGCCCCTGTGCAAAGCTGGAGAAAATACGTGGGCAGCCATTGTCTGTATCTGCCACCCCTTCAGCCCACTGAAACTGAGTTTCATGGGCATGTGGGACCAAGCTCCTGAGTGTGACACAGGCTGCCCATGGCAGTAGGGAGTGACATAATCAGCCATCTTCTTGATGGTATAAATCGTGTTCAGCCTGCTGATGTGTAAAATAATGAAGACATCAAACAGGCCCCGTTTTCTCAAGAGCAAAGGGCAGCAGGCCTTTCTCTAGTCGTCCGTGAAGTACTTGGCCTTTTCTCCTAATTTAGACCCCTTCCTAGGACCTGTTACACTGGATTCCTCCTTTCCAGCACGTCTTCCCCTTCCTCTTCTTTCTTGGCCCTCTTCCCTGCTTTTCCTGTCTCGGCTCTCCTTGCCAGACTTTCGGTTGGTGCTGAAGGACAATGTCACCCTGCAGGAGCGGAGTAGGACAATGCAGGTGCATCAGAGTCCCCAACAGAGCTTGTTAAGAGAGGGGTCTGGGTGCCATCTCCGGGGCTTCTGGCTCAGCAGGTCGGCCAGAGGAGCTGAGGATTTGCGTTTCTGACCAGTTCCAGGCGGTGCCCCCACGGCTGGCCCAGGGACCACTCCAGGAAGCACTGGCCGGATGAGGGGAGCCTGCCTTCAGCTCCTGCATCTCCCACTCCTGGTGATCAAAGGACATGGCTGCTGAGGCTGTTTCATCCCCTCCAAGATGGCCAAGATGGTACAAGGCTAAGAGGAGTGGAAGTTCAAGGGACATAGTTTTACCCAATAAAGGATAAGTCATTCAGTCTGTACCTGGCTCTGCCTTACACAGACTTTCCTGAAATCTGAGTCTTTAAGTGATTAAGCCCAAGTCCTGCATCATGAAGCAAGGTCAGACCAAGCAGTAGACATGCACGTGGCCTAGAGGGGCAGCAGCTCCTGCCCTTGTCATCCTGGGGTGACCAGGCTCCAAGACCGGTGTGTATGGAGAGCTGTTGATGAGAGGGGACCCAGCTGGCTTCCTTGGGGGCGGGGGGACGGAGAGCTCTCCTGTGGGTGGGAAAGCCAGCCTTTCACCAGTCAGGCTTCCCCTTGGAGGCCGTGGCTTCTAAGGCAGGGAATTGGGGGGGGAATGAAAAGATTTCCCTGAGGGCTTAGAACTGGGCCAGGTGCTGCTAACCAGGCAAAGAGGTCACCACGGAGGATAAGTGTCATCATCCTCCAGGGCCAGAGTGATTCAGTGAAAACCACATTCTCCGAATGCAGAGGGGTAAACCAGGAAAGAAATGAGAGGGCAGATTTTTGGGGTTTTCAGAAGAAGGAGCACCCCTCATGTGGGGACATTCTAGGGAATTTCTTGTTGAGACTCAGGCCAGCTGCAGCGGGGGGTGGAGGCAAGTACAGTCTCGGGGGCCGTTTCCAGGTGTTAGCCAGGGGTATGGGGTTGGGGCCACCACACACCTGTGGTGTGGCTGCAAAGTGAGGTTCGTTTATCCACAAAGGCTGCCCCCAGGAATTGGAGCAGCAATGGGGCACCACTGATTAGGTCATAAACTCCCAACGGCAGGACTGAGTGGGCGCTGTGATTGCTGGTTTGTCCCACTTTCGTACGGAGGGCAGGAGCCCACGACACACGGTGGGGGTGAGGTGCGCACCAGGTCAGACTGCTGGCACAGCTCCTTGCAGAGGAGACCCCATTCAGTGACCTTGGCCCTTCTAAGTCCATAAGGAGAAGGAAGGGTTGGGGGAAACAGCTAGTGGGTGCTCGCTATTCAAAAGCTAATTTGGTGGGGAAAAGAGAACATCAAAGAAGCTAAAGAAATGAAAGTCCTCTCTTGGGTATCTACCAAGGAAGATGCTGCCGACATGTCTCTTAAAGCAGCCACTCAGCAAACAATGGAAATGGATCGGACCTCCTATACCCAGTTTAAAAGAATACCACCCCCACATGCACACGGATATGCACACGCACGCAGGCACACACATGCAGGCACATGCATCGATCAGATAACACACACTTGAGACATTCTTGGGAATTAAAGTGCCGGCCAAGCCTTCTTATCAGCTATCAATGGAGCACCCAGAGACAGAGCAGACGGACTTCCACAGACAATTCCACCGGGGCCCTGGTAGCTCAGACCAGGGAATCTTTCTGGTTTGGCAAAGAACCTTCTGGACAACATAGCCTGACATCTAAAAGGACATGTCAACCTAACCGAACTGCCAGCATTCTTTAAAGGAGTAGAAAGGTCCTGTGAATGTGATTTGTAAACTCAAAAAGCCTTGGGCAATGTTTCACACCAAAACTTGTTTTAAAAAATTGAATTAATGTGATATTTCTGGATCTATTTAGCCATAGATTAGGAGTTAGCTGAGAGATAAGAAAAAAAAAGAGGCATTTCCCTGGAAGAAAAAATATTAACAGTGAGAGTCCTCTGGGATCAGGGCTAGATAAGGGTCTGACATTTTCATCCATATTCAGGAAAACTGAATATGTAGGTTCGCAAGTGACACAAAGCCCTTCTGGGTAGTGAAATGTCAAGCTGTCAGAAACAGAGCACAGGAGGCCTCCGCCAGGCGGTGGGAATGTTCTGGAGGAAAAGTGGCCGAGAGGTGGTAGGTGGTACAAGAGGGCCAGTCTGAGGTCACTCTAAAATGGACCTTTCAGTTTAGAGCGCCGGGAATTGGTGTAAAGACATCACCAGCATCATGTACTGCCGCAGGACAGAAAAAAACTGCAAAAATCCAGACATCATCAGGGAAGGCAGCCCCTCGTACATAAACCACACTGCTGAGAATTAAGCTTGAAGTTGGGCCCACTGCACACCAAGAAATCGGGTCCCCCGCTGGAGGCGGGGAAGATGCCCAGATGATCAAGTGCAGAGAGGCACCCTTCCCTGGAGAGTCCAGGGAGCAGGGGCAGCCAGGAGGCAAAGGCTGAAAGGACTTGGGTGCGAAGTAATCAAGGAGTCAAGGGGAAAGGGAGAGTGGACACAGAGCAGCTCCCCCTTCATTTAGATCAAACGTTACAAAAGGATCCTTGGCTCAATCTTGCTCCTCCAAGGAGTAAAAATAAAAATTAGTTCAAGTTGTGTGTAGATGAGTTTATCGGCAAGAGCCCCATCTCAGGCTATTAAGGGACGTTTGTTCCTGACCTTTGGTGACCTATGACCTGGACAATAATTGCTTTATTGTCCTTTCCAGTGAAAATGCAATATCGCTCTCCCTGTTGTTAAGGATCTTGCTCTGTCTCTCTTTATCTCCCTGTCTGCCTGTCTGTCTGTCTAATCTATTAATTTGCCATCAGGATAGGACAATCCTGTTTAAAGATAAAAACTTGCAACAAATAGCAAATAGTTTTCAGAGATCTAATATTAGCATTGTAAGGTGAATATAGACAATAATATTGTAGTATAATCATCAAACTTGCTAAGGGACTAGACCATAGTTATTCAAACCACTAAAAAGAAATGATAATTATGTGATGTGACAGAGGAGCTAATTATCACCACAATGGCAATCACATTACAGAATACAAAAGTATCAAACATGTTGCCCACCTTAAATTTTACAGCGTTACACAAATCAAATATAGTTCACCCAAAATGTCTGTCATCCATTTGTGCACATCTTTAAAAATAGCAATATATTAAATAGTTTTTCTGCATCTTGCTTTTTTTTTTTACTTAAAACATCAATACATAAAATGCTTCATCAATCATTTTTGCATCTACATTATCATTCCAATGTATGCATGGACCAGAATTCATTTCACTAGGGAACTGGGCTTTCAACTATGTTCTTTCAACAATAGTAACAGATGAAATGGCATATGTAGAAAGAAAAAAAAAGAGAAAAAGAAAAGCTTCTTTTAAGCCAAAAAAGAAAATATAATCAAACAAAAGATTTTTTTTTTTTTTAAAGATTTTATTTATTTATTTTTAGAGAGGGAAGGGAGGGAGAGAGAGAGACAGACAGACAGACAGACATTAATGTGCGGTTGCTGGGAGACATGGCCTGCAACCTAGGCATGTGCCCTGACTGGGAATCGAACCTGCGATGCCTGGTTCGCAGCCCGAGCTCAATCCACTGAGCTACACCAGCCAGGGCCAAACAAAAGATTTTTGATGACTTAAAATTACCCAATTCAATTAAAACCTTTTCAACTCTGTCCTGAAAGCCGAAACTCTCAGTTCTGCAGTTTATTTGGGCAACTTTTTCCAGAGTCAGAGGGAGACGCCAACATAACAAACCCAACTCCAGGCGAATTTTAAGTCTTCGCCTGGAGTTGGGAAATGGGAGAAAGGTTTTCCTAAAAAACCCAGAAAATGACTCTATTGTTCAATCGGCTGCCCTGTTCTTAAAGCCTCTGGCAAACATTAAGGATTTGATCAATTATTATTACTTCTTCTGGAGTCATTTCTGTAAGTCCAAACATACTCAAATCACTTTATTTATAACCAGAAAAGATGTGTAGTTCGCTGCTTCCAATGGCTTTTTAATGACACCCCCCGTTTCCTTCCCTCATTAAATTCATAGTATTTATCATGTCGGCACTCCTGCTATAAACCAACAACAGCCCTGCCAATTGACATCATTACATTGTCTTTTGAGAATCCTATAATTCCCCCCAAGGACCCGTTCGTTCTTCCGAAATCTTTGCTAAGCCACCCGAGTCATTATCTCAAACCTTCTTCATCTCCGTTCAAGTATTGATTGTACCTCCCTCCCCTTATTCCGCCACGTAAGCCTGTGCTCGTCCATTAGAATCAAGGCTCATGTACCAGGCCCAGAAATCAGAGCAAGTTCTCTTACTTGGCCAGCTCTCTCTTCTCATCTTCTATGGCCCTGATGGCTTTCCTCTCCAAACTTCTGAGCGATGGGCGAAGGCAGTAGAGCTTGACGTCACACAGGCAGCAGGGGTAGAGGTCGCAGAGGCCACAGGAGCGGGAGCGCTTGGAGTAGCACAGGCAGTACGGGTAGGGGTGCAGGTCGCAGCAGCAGTAGGGGTGCATGTACAGGTCGCACAGGCACCGCGTGCTGAGCTCGTCGATGCATCGCAGTTGCCTCAGTTCTCTGTCCACCTTCTTTATGTCCCGTCTGACACTGTCCAAAAGACAACTCAGTGCAGCCATTACAGTCACACCTTATTGTTTTGTGAGTACCTTTGGAAATGGCACTCGGGGGAAAAAATTGTTCTAAGCTCTTCTCAGAAGTTTCTTTTAAAAATAAATGAGGCGCACATGTTTCACTTACTTTAAAGCTTGTGTTTTATGACCTCAGCCCCCTCTGAATATGTCATAGTCTCTTGGTTGCCATGTGAACTGTTCATAATCATGGTCTTCAGAGACCCTCCTCCGAGCTATAAAGCTGCTCCCAGAACTATGCCCATGTTCAGATTTCATTCACCTTGACGTTGGATGGGTCCCCCAAACACTCCTGGCAATTTGGGGTTCATGGGCTGACCTTTGATGCCCTTGACTTCTGGGTGTGTGCCCTGAGGACTGGCCGACGCTGTGGAGGCCTCCGTGTGGGTGATGGGAGGAGCTGCCTGGCTCCTTTCTCTGTGCTCTTCCAGCTGCCTCAGCCTTGGTGCTTAGCCTTGCCCCTTACACTCTGGGGATCCTTCTGGCTCTCTTTTCGTATAGAATATAAAGAACTTTCCCATGGCTCTCCTGACTAAGTCATCCTCATGTGTGCCTTTGTCCTGGGCCTTCTGAGCCCCAAGTCTCCGAGTCCTGACCTTCATGAGCTGGAGTCCTGGTCGTTCTGGGACATCCGGTCTCCAGCGGCCAGGGTCCTGCTCTAAGTGCCCATCTCTCAATGCTCAGGGTCCTGTCCTCGGCCACCACCACCAAGCCACGTTGCCCCTGGTTTTCCGTCTAAGTCCCCAGACACCCTGTCCTTGAGTGCTTCCTGATACCCTGGGAGCCTCCTGCCCCGGGCCCTTTTTCTGCTGACTGCACCAGCTCCCAAAGCCCCTTTTTGTGGACTAAGACACGAGGTACTTGAGGATAAGTGGTTGGATGTGACACTGGAGAAGGAGACAAAGGTGGGATTTGAGGGCCTTGTGGGCCAGCTAAAGAGTTTGGACTTTATTTTGAGCATAATGAAGACTCCTTGGTTTCCTTTTCTGTTGAGAGAATTTGAAAGGTAAGTCTGATAGCCACACTGTATATGCACTTGAGGGGACAACGGCAGCAGCGCGAGTGGGGACTGGGGGTCCCGGCTGTAGGGATGGCAAGCAGGAAGCCAGTAGGGTTACCTTCTCCAAAACCCACGCAGGCCCCATCCAATCCATTCTCCATGTAGCAGCTAGAGTGACTTTCATATATAAATCTGTCATGCCTTTACCCCACCCCCAAAAAGCTTTCAATGGCTTTTCTGCTCTGTTAGAAGAAGGGCCAAAATCCTCACAAGGTACTGGACAATGGGGCCTCTACCCACCACTCCAGGCTCCCCTCCCACCATTATCCCTGGAATTCATTACACTTGGGCCACCATGGCTGTCCTTGAAGTCCCACCCAGGGCACCTCATTCAGGACTTGTGGGTGCTCTGATCTGTCTGCTTAAAAACTAAACTCCCACCCATGTCCTTGCTCTAGCCAACTCCCGAGGCCTTCTTTTGGTTTCCTCTTAAGTTTCCCTTCCCCAAACTAAGCACTCAGATTACTTCGCGCATTTCTTTCATACCATCCTTTGTGTTTCCCCATCTGTAAAGGCAGGGACCTTGTCTTTTTTTTGCTCACCATTAGTTACCTACCACAGTGCCTGGCGCACACTAGGGGCTTCAGATTTATTCAGTGGAATACCAGATTAGTGAATCAGACACAATTTAGTGTACAGCATGAGGACAGAGCGACGGAGTCATGGCTCCTAGGTTTCCAGCTTGGCAGAATCATGGTGCTGTGGACAGAGGTAAGAGACACAGGAGGAAGAGTAAGGTTGGAGGACATGGAGAACTGGAGGCATACGTGACAACTTTGAGGTAGAAATGTGGAGTGGGCTGTGAATAAGTGGCTCTGGAACTTGAGAGAGAGCTGGGCTAGAGATATAAACTTAGGAGACAGAGTTTCATAGGCAGTTGGAACCCTGGAGCGGGCAAGATCATTTAGGAGAAAGAATAGATTAAGAAGAAGAAGAAGAAGAAGAAGAAGAGGACGGCGGCGGCGGCGGCGGGGGCAGTCCCCTGAGAAACAATAAGAAATGAGAGAAGTGAAAGAGCTCAGGAAAAGCTCACAAAAGGATCAGAGCACTAAGAGCCCCTGTATGAAGTCCCTGGTGCATCACTAGACCGAGCCCGGCATCCCCAGGGTGCCGGGGCCTTGGGTGAGGGGCCCCGTTCTGTGAGGTGAGGAGTCTTAGTAAAGAAAGCGATTTCCCTGGAGGTATCAGAATGGGAGGCTGGCCCCCGAGTCACAGGGGACGATGAGTTCAAGGAAAGATCAATACACTCAACTTCGGACAGCGGTTGAAGACTTTCAAGTGGTTCCACCCATTGCTGAGAGTGGACTCTGTTAACAGGAACATGTCCTACTCTTTCCTGAGAGCGCCCACAGGACTTGTACAGATTTCTCTCACTCCAGGCAATGGACTTCTGAACTCTAATATCACCATGAGTCCCATCCCTTAGCAAATGTCAGTAAAGGTTAACACAAGCAAGTTCTCAGTTTTAGATTCTTAAATACACAGGTTCGGGAATTTAAGTACACACATCTGTATACACATGGCACATTATGAAGATGGCCACAGCTTTATTTTAACTAGGATTCTCCTCTAATCCCATCCTTCTAGTGATTTCATGCTTCACCATGATGGGTATTCTTGACATCATTTCAAGTGACTTAACAAAGGTAGCAAGTCCTTTAAAGATCAAATGAAATGTGATCTAGTCATGTCAGAAGGACAACACAGCAATTCATGGAAACCTGCAGAAGCCCATGGGAAGGATCTAGAGTCACAGTCCCCTGCAGCATAAACACCAGGAGCTTTAATGGGCTCTAATGAAGGCAGGGGCCCTTTCTTACCCAGGACCGTGTCTGTGGAAGCTCCTACCCGCCTCGGCTGGTGTCCAGAATGAACTTTCCCTGGGGTGGAGGGAAGGCCTTGCCAACTTCCCAGGCTGGGCAAGGCGAATGCTTGATCCTCTGTGTGGTGGAATTATGGGCCCGGAAGGGCTTTCTCCTCCTCATCCACCAGATAGGACAGCTGCAGGTCACTCCCGCTTCCTGGACCAGTGCTACAGAGACACTGACTTCTCTAGCAGCCGTTGCATTGACACGTGGCACTTAAACACCAAAGACCAATGTCACACAGCGCACGTCCTCAGCTGTGTTAACAACAATTCACAGGAGAGAAAAACCCTGGAAAATTAACTGTGGCTATTTCTGAGTAGTAGGATTACAGATAACTTTTCAAATTCTCTTTTCCGAGTGAGTTCTAAGTTTCTTCAAAGAGAATATCACCAATTTTATAATGAAAAACTCTTCGATGGTGTGCTGTCTGTCACCCTGTCAGCTTCCCACTGGACTGCTAAGCCCGCCCGCCTCTGGCCTCTGCGTCTAAGACTGAGGCAGGCTTCAGAGCCATCCCTCTGAGGAGTCTCTGTAGTGACCACTTACTGTTTGGCCTGCCATCATCCCTGGCACCTTCTTTTGTAAATATCTTTTCTCCTACCCCACCCTCTGCCTTTAGGTCCCATCAATAAAGCTGCCCCATCAGGGGTCAGACACTCACTAAAGCCGGCCAATCTGACTCTCCCCAGATATTTCCAAGAGAGACTGAGGATTGTGGGAGCTGAGTCATGCTGACGTGGTCCCTGAAGAGACTGTACCTTAGTTTCTGCCCTATTCTGTCATTTTCAAATTGGTTCTTCAGCTTTCCCTTGAGTCTGTGAGCTCTCCCTATCTTTCCAGTAAACTCCTGCTTCTCCTCGGTTACCCCATCAGTTTCAGCTACTTCTAATCAAACACAGCAGGTCTGATAGCCTGTCCCCCAGGCTGGTCCAGGCTGAACTCGTGGGGCGGCTGTTCCTCCCGTGGACTTCGTCCCACCTAGTGTAGTGCCGCCCTCTGAACCCAGAACTGACTGAACCAGGGCTACCATTCCCGAAGGCCCTGGAGTACAGGATGATAGTGGGGAAAATGTTTCCAAACACCTATCCGTGGATGGACCCTGGGGCAAGGGAGGCTTCACTGGGGTCGGAGTCTCAGAAACTTAGCTTTGGAAAGCCCAAGTCATCCAGACTAGCTCCCCTCTTAACGGGGACTCTCTGCTCAAGCACCCCAGACAGATAATCTGGGAAGAGCGGGGGCTTGTGCATATGATGGGGCTACTGACTGGTTTAGAAGGATTAGTACACCTGTGACCAGTCACACTGGTTCATATCTCCCCCTGCACCCCTTCATCCCCACTAGATTTCTAACAAAAACTAAAAAAAAAAGATTTTTATTTATTTATTTTTAGAGAGAGGGGGAGGGAGAGAGAAAGAGAGGGAGAGAAATATCAATCGGCTGCCTCTCGCATGCACTCTGAATGAACCTGCAGCCAGGCCTGTGCCCTGATGGGGAATTGAACAGCGACCTTTGCTTTGCCAGACCACGCCCAACCAACTGAGCCATACTGGTCAGAGCCTTTTACAAAGATCTTCCTGCTAAATAAGGTGAGGGAGGAGGTGGAGGAGTGTGTTGGTAGATCACTCCTGTGACTGCACCCCACAGGAGTGAACTCGGGGTCCAAGTTGCTGCAGTGGGAGGCTGCTCTTGGCTGGCCGGGTCTGAAAAAGCAACTCAAGCAGTATTTATTTTCCTCTTTCTCTCAGCAAATATGATCATTCGGGCGTTATTGGGAAGGAGTGTTCATATACTAAGTAAATACACAAGTAAATTTCCTCAATAAGATTTGAGGAGTGAACAGCGCTGTTAGCGATCCCCGTCCCGGTTTGCCAGGGACTGAACACTTTCCTGGGATATGGGACTTTGGAGCCAAAACCGGGGCAGGAGACCCAGGCTGGAAGTGGGGGCAGGAGTACCGAGTGCCGGTGGTGGCACAGCCCCAGGACGCCTGGCTCAGACCACGGAGCTGCCCTCAGTGGGGTGCAAACCTGTGCTTCGCCTCCCGGCCTTAAAGGGGGTAAGGAGTCTTACCCCTGGATCTTTCGTGACCACTACGGCCTCACTCCCCTTTCTCCCACTCTCTCGTATCTCCACCTGCCCCACCTGCCTTCACCCTCGGGAATTCTCCAGGAAAAATTAGCGGCAATCTGGATTGTTCGTGAGGACAGAAACCAAAACACTTCCCTCACTTCCTTGAACTTCACACTGGAATCATTCAAACATAAGAGCACATTTCCACGCCATCCTACGTGAAGAAGGGCTCTCTTCTGCTACAGATGGTGTTTGAATAGCGTGAAGGGGTTGAGAATTTTTGTATTCCTCCCATCACCCCCACCATAACTGCCTGATTCTTAGTAGATGTCTGGGCCAGGCTAGCTCTCAAAATGACATCCTGAAGCAGACTCCTCATCCCCATTAACAGATAAGGAGACTGAGGCACAGAGAGTCACACAGCCAGGGACAGGGCTAGGGTGGCCCCCAGTGTCTGTCTTTGAAGAGTGACACTTGAGAAGAACATGTCTCTTTATCCTCAACTCAAAGGTGAAAGAGAAATTGGATTTGAACGTCAGGACTTCCAGACTTCCCACTGCTGTCGTTGTCCACACACCTGCGGCCTGGTCTGCTGAGCGCTGTGCTGTTCTGATGGAGTGATGGGGCTTTTCTGCTCTGCGGCGCACCTGCATCCCGCTGGAGTCGCCATGTGATGGGTGACGGAGTACTTCCTCAGTGTGCTCTCTGCTCTCAACAAAGGAGGTTTTCCTCCCCCAAAGGAACATTTCCTACTGAGAGTTTTTCCCTCCCACAGCATGGAGGGCTTATTTCGTAGAGAAGCAAGAACTTTCTCTGTCAATTTGTACCAAGGAAAATGCATTCAGAACAAAATGTTCCCACAGAGGAGACCCAAGTCTTTCTGCCCAGGACGTGGATTTTCTACCTCCAGCTGGGCTTGCTCTTAACCAGACTATGTGAAATATGAACCCGCCTTACACCCTATGTTCTGTGTGACTCAGCTTTCCGGCGAGGTCTCCCTGGACCACTGAGGTACATTCAGATCCCTGACTCTCTCATCTCCCTGAGAAGCACAGCAGAGAGAGAACAAGGTGGGACCCCCAGGGCCAGAAGCTGGACAGAGGCCAAGCCTCAGGGTCCCTTCGAGCTGAGGGACAGGAGGCCTAAGGAGGAAGGGATCAGAGAGAGGAGGAAGGGGGACTGTGCTGCCGGTCTTCTTGCTCTTACCCAGAGGTTCTCAAACTTCTTGGTCTGAGGACTACTGTATACTCTTGATTATTCAGAACCCCAGAGAGCTTTGGTTCTGTGGGTTTTCCTTACTGGTGTCATATTAGAAACTAAAACTGAGAAATTTATGAAAGGTGTAATCATTTCAAAATAATAATGGTAAACACGGGTCACGTTTGTTTATGATCACTCTTACACATGACTTAGTGAACGTTCACAGCATTCTGGGGAATAGGATTGCTGGGTCGTAGGCTATGCATGCATCCAAATCTACTAGGTGCGGCTAAACAGTTTTGCAGATTGTGTTTATCCATATACGAGGTCTGTCTATAGAGTATGCAGGGATATACTATAAAAAACAGAGACATTCATTGAAGAAGATATAAGATACAAGAAACACTGTACATAGGACGATGACGCCTCAGTCCCCTTCAAAGTAGGCACCTTGGGACCTCACACAGTTCTCCCAATCTCCCTCAGGTGCCCTGTCATATTTTCTTGAATCTCATCAATAGTCTGAAATCTCTTCCCTTTCAAAGGGCATTTTAGTTTGGGGAAAAGCCACAAGTCACAGGGCAAAATCTGGAGTGTAGGGGACCTAGTCACCTGGATGATTTGATGTTTTGCCAAAAAACTCTGCATGAGATGTGATGCGTGAGTGGGCAGTTATGATGAAGCTGCCAATCACCAGTTGCCCATAGCTGTGGCCTTCTGAATCATCTGAATAGTCTCTGTGGAGGAATGTTCAAGTTTAATGCAAAATTTGATGCAGATTCGTTGCTTTACTCGCTCAGTCATTTTGAATGGGACAGCCACACAGTACACATGCTCACTCTGTGGGGTCTACTGCCCCCTACTGACCAGTACAGTGAAGTCGTCATTGTTCACACGTGCATTCCAGCCTACTGTCCTTGGCTGCCAGGTTACATCAGTGTCACACAAACCATTCTTGTTATATTAACAATGGCTGGACTTTTTCTGGACAGACCTTGGACAATCGGTAGCGGGTTATTTTTAAGGCTAAGGAATGTCCAATCTCTTTTTCAATTTGTGCTGCTATGACACAAACTTCTATCACCTCCTAAATGTGTTATCTAGCACACCTCACTGATGACTTATGGAGTGGAGATTTTGTTTGACAAAAATCAAAGAATGAGCAGAGGTTCACGCAGGGCCCAGCTGGAGTGAGACAACACAGCCTGTGGGGGATGCGAGGGGCCTCCAGGCTGAACTGGCTGCAACACTGGGAGCCTGGCTGGTGCCTGTGGGTGTCTTGGAGTGTTTCTGGGAAATGCCCGGAGGGTCCGGCCTGTAAGACATCAGGGCCAGAGGCATCCCAGCCGACTTTTGGAATACACCCCCAAAAGGGGGAAACAGTCTCCCCACTTTGACATGGAGCAGGGGGTGGCTTTGGTGTGTTCAAGGCCCCAGAGAACAGAGCACAGCTCTGTCACCTTTCACCCTTTGGCGCGTCAGCAGTGGCCCAGACGTGCCCAGAACGACCTGGAGGGGGTCCCAGGGGCAGTAATAGCAGCATCCAGGAGTGGTGAGGCTCCAGGGAAACGGTGAGAGGCAGCGTCAGGGCTGGAAACCCCAGGAGAGGGCACCCTTAGCCAGGGTGTCAGGGTCCTCAAGACAGAAACACTGCAGGGACCAGACACCTCCAGAGAGTGAGCTGGAGGAGGTGGGCAGAGCGGTGCACCATGAGTCAGTCAGGAGAGGGCCGTGGTGAGCTTCTGGAAACGCTGCTGAAATAGCTGGGAGAGACTGGCAGGAGGCTGGGGTGCTCAAGCACAGGTGGACACCTCACACAGAAAGAACTGCGGTTTACTACAGTTGCGGTTACCCCCTCGGCCAGGAAACCAGGGATGGTCAGGTGTCTCTTTTTAAATTTCATTTACTCCTAGTTTTGCACACAGATGTTTATCTCTTACATAAATAAAACTAGAGTGTTGTTCATCTGATGTTTCTCGGAGTTCCTTCCCCAAACCCGGCCTTTAACACAATCCCAGTAACGCTAGCTCCCTCCACACGTACCCAACAGAGCAGTTCCCCATTGGAGGTGGAGAAACGAGCAGTGTGGTCCAGAAGCTGTAAAATCTTACCCTAGGACCTTCCTGCACTCTCCAATGGTGGGAGGGCCTGTGGTGGTGGACGTGGTCTTTCCATCCCACCCTTCTACCCTCTCCTCTTCTGGATCATTCTAGGTCTCTCCCCACTCACTCCTGGCAACCCCGGACGGGCGTCTTTCTAGGTTCATAGTCTGCTGAGTTGCCTGCAGTTACCTTCACATCAGCACCCTCTGCCAGGTACCCCCTGAAACTACTTCAGATCTTCATCCTGGAAGTTCTATAATCTGATCACCATCTCTTACTCTCCAGCTTTCTCGTTCTTTTAATGATACACTGAAGATTTTGTTCAGGTTTTATTTGTTTGTTTTTAGAGAGAGGAGAGGAGAGAGAGAGAGGGAGAAAGAAACATCGATCGGTTGCCTCCTGTATGTTCCCCAACTAGGGACTGAACCCACAACCCAGGCATATGCCCTGATTGGGAATCGAACCCATGACCCATTGCTTTGCAGGACTATGCCCAACCAACTGAGCCACACTGGCCAGGGCTGAAGATTTTTTAAAAACCATCTAGAGGACTTCAGTCTCCTAATCCACCCAGCAACCCACACTCCACCTTCTTCTAGTCCACAACCTCTTCTTCACCTCCTGCCACCTCCCTACCAAACAGAACTCAGTGATTCCTCTGAGTTGGTGCAGGGTGGAGGGTGCAGAGGCCAGTCCCAAGGAGAAGGGAGCACTGCCTGCGGAGGGCAGAGCACACTTCGCACTTTCTGCCTCAGTGCTTTTGCAAAGCTGCGTTCTCTGTGTCCCCTAGGCTTAACCTCCTCTCGACTTAGCTAACCCTGCTCATCATGGTTCAGGTCTCAGTTCAAATACCCCTCCCCTGGGGTTGGCTTACCCTGTCCTCCCACTACACGCTGTGTCCCAACCACATATGACGGTGACCGTGGCAGGGCATCTGTTAGGGCCAGACAGGAATATTCATGCTGCTGGGCCCTCTGGCCAGAGGAACCTCAAGTGATCACCTCTGGTGCAGACACACCTTCCCCTTCTCCTGGCCTGTCTCCTCCCCACCTCCTGTCTGCCCTCCCCCAACAGAACATTTGTGTTTAGTGAGCCCTAAGGAGGTTTTGTATTGTAAGTAACAGAAAATCCAGTGCAAACTAGACTAAACAATAAAAGGAACTTACTAAGGTACATAATTAACTGATATGACCTGCATGTGTGTACATCAGGGTTGCAGGCATGGTTTGATCTAGACTCTAGCTCCCTTTCTCTGAGCTTCTTCCCTTTCTGCCCTCCTCACAGTGTTGGCTTCATGCTCAGGTTTGCTTCCCTTAAGCTCACAAGATGGTTAATAGCAAAAACCAAGGCTACGTGTTTCTTGGGTTACACCTGAGTAAGAGACAGTGAATACTCTGCAACGATCAACAAGAGCGTGGGAGTCATCCTGATTACAGCACCTGATGACCCGCACCCACTCCTTGTTGCTGTGAAAGGTCATTGCAATGATCATGGAGCTAGCAAGTCCTGTGAATCCTTGAACTGGGAATTTGAAAGTCTGTGCTTCGCTATGATCCCACCTTCAAGGACAAGCCTGCTGCCCTTTCTCCTCCGTTCTATTTCACAAAGTTGTTAAGTGATGCAGGCTCTGGCACCAAGTCTTCCTGGGGCTCCCTGGGAAAAGATGACTGTTTCCCAACAGTTGTATTGCTGACATTTACCATGTTGAAGACTCTCTTACTCCACAGAATTATAACCCCTTCCACATTCCACCATGCTACTGGGCTTGAAACTCATACCTACGCTGCCCTGAAAATAAAATGCATCCTTCCCAAGTGCTTGAAATATGGTGCTAGGAACTGGGCTGTGTCCCCTTCAAAATTCATGTGCTGAAGTCCTGACCCCCAATGTTTGGACACTGGACAATTGTATTTGGACACTGGACCTTTAAAGTGGTAATTAAGTTCAAATGAGACCACAGAATGGGGCCCTAGTTCAATGTGGCAGGTGTTCTTAAAAGAAGAGGAAGAGACTCTGGAATGGTGTGCAGAACGAAGGCCGTGTGAGGACGCAGAGAGAAGGTGGCCATCTGACACCACGGAGCGAGGCCCCCGGAGAAACCAGCCTGCGGACACTGTGGTCTTGGACTTGCAGTCTCCAGGACGGTGAGGGGATGAATTTCTGTTGTTTTGGCCATCTGGTCTGTTGTGTTTTGTCACAGCAGCCTGGGCGGAGCTAAGACACATGGTTATCTTCCAACCTCTCAGCAGGAGGATCTCCAGCAGTGGCGGGGTGATATAGATGGGTAACAACCAGCCCTCCAGGGACAGTGGCCTGATTTATAGATTTGCCAATCGCCACTGTGTAAATACTCTTGCTATGGCCTGTTTCAAGCTGTCAGTGTGATATCACTGAGTATCGAGCTGGGAAGGGACATGCACCTTCATCTTTTACCAGCCAGAGCCAGCTAGCTCCAGCGTGCCATGGTTTGTCAGCTGACCCCAGGAACAAATAGGATTGTAGCCCATGGTATGGCAGGGTCTCATTTGCTTATTTTTTGTTTTTTCATTTGCTTGTTTTTTTTAATACAGTGGCGTTTTACTAGCTTCCCCCTACTCCCACCCAGTCACACGCGCACACGCACAGGCACCTACGTGCTCTGGTCCAGGGCTCTCCGAACAGGAACTGACTTGAATGTGGAGCGGTCCACAGATTCTGCTGTCCCCTGTATTCTTTATAACTAACTCCATGTCCGTCTGACACATTAATGGGAGACAGGAGCAGAGCAGAGCTGCGTGGAGTTGGCCGACCTCTGTTTCAGACCCAGCCGGCTCTCCTTGAGGGCCGACAGTGGGAAAGGTATTTTCCAACCAACCTGGGATCTGCATTTCCATTTCTTCATTGTTTCTTTATTCATACAAACCAGGTAGTTCCCAGAGACCTCTGCTCTCTTTCCCATTATTTACCCAACACAGTTTAACCTACTTGGCGACATATGTGCTAACTTTATATCCATCATGGGTTTCACATCTCTCCCCAGAGCAGCTTTAAAAGGGCTTGAAATCTGTAAGTGAGCATCACAGTTCTGACACAGGAGACAGCATAGGGAGAGCTCTGCTGTTGCTGGCCAGCGGCTAGCGTCCTGGTTGCCAGGCAAACACCTTTTGGCACTTCGGCAGGATAAATGGTAAACCAGGACAGGGCGGAGGAGGGAGACATGTCTCACCCATTGACTCAGCAGTCCTGAGCCCGGTCCGATAAGATCGCCAGGCATTCTGAACATCACAAGCAAAATTACGATAGCTCAGAAGGAGGGGAGCACTTGAAAGTCTGTGTATTTATCTCCATTAGCTGGGAAAAGGAAAGTCTTGAGACTGTGTATGCATCCCAAGGCCTGGAAGGGGGAGGAGGAAGGGGTCCACAGAACCCAAAGAAAAAGCCCATAAAGCAACTTTGGTTAGTTGCCTGCCCCCTGTCACATATGCAAAGTGAACAAGTGGAGTCTGGAGCAGGATACGGATTTAGGCTAATAGACCCCCACGGATGCCTATATCTGGGCAGTCACGTCTCCCCTGGGGAAGCTAGCACCACCTTTACCTGCCAATCAATACATAACTCCCTCACTCCCAACCTGCCAGCTATTTAAGTCCTCAGAACAAAGAACTCTCACTCTCTGGCCTGGCCACCCTTGCTCTTGCCACCCTTGTCTTGCCTTCCCCACCACCACCACCTTAGCTAAGCCTGTTCTCTTCTATTAGAACGTATCACTAATAAACCCTGCTTGCAAGCTAATACATTGCTGATCTATAATTCTTTACTGTGTTGGCAAGAAGAACAAGGTTTCTCCTGTTAACAGTTCCTTAGACACAAATTTGATGATTTATTGTATGTTTTCCATTTCCCTCCCATGCAGGTTGTGTAGAACGTGTACTGAGCTCCCTCCTCCACCTTGGGCTGCAGCTAATGTTGAAGAATCTGCTTGTCCAAATACCAGGGCTGCAGGCAACATCTCCATTGCCGTTATCGTGAACTCTGTCTTTATTGAATGATTACCAGCAGAATTCAAAAGAAACCCTCTCCCCACCTAAAAGCCTTAGTTCCTGTTCCTCCTGCATGTCCCCTCTTCCTTAGGAAACTGGACTCTGCCTGAGGCAGCTGCTGGCATTTAGATCAGGGCGCATGCAAGCGGCCAGTGAGCACCTGCTCCCCCACCACAGCCGCTGGTCTCTGAGCCCTCGGTGTGCCCTCTGCCTACTCCCGTTCCACAGGGGTTCCAGTATGGCTGCATCTTGGTGGTGCAGCTGCAGATCCTGCTGGATTTTGTTTAGGAAAGATGTTCTTTGGATTAGGAAAATATCCCGAGGTGAGCTGGAGCAGGCTCCTGCCAAAACATAGAGCCGACTGTGTGCCTCTCTTCCCAACATCACACCCAGTGACATCACGTTGGTGGCTTGAAATTGACCACAGAGGGAGTATTTAATGAGGGAAATCACCAAACATTACAAATCAGGGCTTTTTCTGTCTCCCCCCACCCAACCATCTCCTTACAGCACACCACTGGAAATATCCAGAGAGAGAGAGGGAGAAAGGAAGGAGGAAAGCCCCTCACAGGAGCCACGGCCTGTGCAATCCCAGTCTTCTCCACCCACCCTTCCCATCATTCCAGAAGCTCCTGGTGCTAAATGGGAGTGAAACCAGTGTGAACTGCACAACCTCCTTTGAAGGGACCTCTTCCCTTTCTGTCTCATTGATTGTCGTCCTCTCATTAGGACACCTGGTAGACTCCAGGGCCGCAGGCTCACGCACAATGCCCGTGCCATCTGATGGCAGCTTTCTGCTCTTTACCAGCAGTTCCCCAATGGAGAGTGGAAGGTAGGACTGCTACGAACACAGATGTCAGGGCCCAGCCTCTAAGACACCCCACCTGTGACTCTGGGCTGGGGACCAGGAGTCTGTATTTTTAATAAGCCAGCCTGATCCAGACCCTGAGTTGGACCGCCTTGGAAACCACTACAAAAACATGTGTAGACACACTGCGCTTCTTGTCCGTCAGCAGCGTCTGAGGGTTCCAGCCCAGCCAGGGCTGAGGCTGCAGGACTCATTCAGCCTGTTCTGTTTTGCGGGTTGACAGACATCTCTAAGGGCTTCCGCTCTGTCATCCTCCAGCCCACGTGACATGCAGAGTCTTGGTGACGGTCTTGATTACCCAGGGACACAAAGGCTGACTATGAGGCACAAGATGGGGTGAACTGATTAACTGCCTCATGAAAAGCTTAATTACACATCATCTTCTAATTTGTCATTTCCAAACGAAGCACAGAGGCTGCCAGGTGAGCTCAGCTGTGTCTAATGAGAGGCCGGGCACATCATCCCAGAGTGACTCACATCTATACCCTCACCCCCCCACCCCACCCCCGAGCTGATAATGAGTGCGTGCCCCCCCCTCCCCCCCGTCAGTGACTCCCAAACTTTACATTGCAAATGAATCACCTGGGGAGCTTGTGTAAAAGGCCCTATTGCCAGGCCCCTGCCAGGTTTCTGCTTCTGTCCCCTCCTGGTGGGCCTGGGAGTCCCCTTCTTTAGCAGGCTCCCCTGACTTCATTTGATGCAGCTGCTTTACTGAAGCCGAAGAGGTTTTCATGAAATGTCTGGTCTTAATGGTAGTATCTTCTCTTAAGGAATTCCTCTGGAGCAACAATGAATCAGCTTTTTCCTTAGCTCTTTTTAAAAGAGTAAGTACCAAATAAATAAATAAATAAATACAGTCCGGAGTGTAGGAAAATAAACCGGGCCTGCCAGCAGAGACACGTCTGTTGTCCTGGGAGGTCATTGGGCCGGACACACCTCCAGAGAAACTGGTACGCGGTGAGTGACAGGAGAACATCCCCAAGCAGGCGGGCCATTCCCTCAGAGGAAAGGGGGGCGGTGAGGGTGGGCACCAAAATCCCCCGCTGCAACAGCTGGATGCAATGTTCCCCCACTAGGGTTAATGCAAGTGATTTCTTTTTGTGAGGGTAATCACCAAATTAAATGTTTTAATTACTGAAATTATATGTGCATTTCTTCTGAGAAAAGAGCATCATTGGAACACAGTATCCACTCCCCAGAGGGTAAAGCTGCTTTGCTTGAAGTGAAGCGGGTGTCTGGAGTCCATTTTAATTTCGCCATGAAACCAGCTTCAGAAATAAAGGCACAGAATGACAAGTATTCCCAGCCAGCTGTGACTTAATGAGCACAATTCAAAGCTTGGAACCTGCTAGCCACATCCATGTTAATATGTCTGTGGAAAAGGGGAAAGAAAACAACAGAGAAAGTGACAAATCGTTATTTCTAGCGTTTGAAATGAATTTTAAATTGTTAAAATGGCAAACGCTGGTGAGCATCGCTTGGAGACAGCCCGGCTGTCAGCCTCCCTGCCTGCCCCGAGTGCTTCCTGCGGCAGAGGCAGGGAGAAACAGTTTCCACACAGACCGGCACACCCTGGGTCCCCGGCCAGGTCAGCAGGTTCAGCAGCAGAGGTATGGCTGCTCCTCGGCTCCTGCTCCAGAGCTGTGTCCATCCCCCAACCCTGAGCCAGGCACCCCTGCCCCCACCACCGGGGCTGTTACTTTGAATTGTTCGTTGCATAACCACCGAAGTCATCATGAGCATAAGAGTCTTCGTGATTCTGATCCCCCCAGTCACGAGCACATGAAAATAATAAAAATGTCTTTTGCCAACATTTTGAGATCCTAAAAATAAAAAGTGCTGGGTAAGCCTGCAGTGTTAATAAGTACAAGGAGAGAGGGTGGGTGTGGGTGGGGCAGACAAAGGAAGTGCAGCCGAAGAGAAACCTCAGTCTGCGTATTTTGACACTCAACTCGAAATAGCCACCCGGTCAGGCAGGGGGAGAGGGCCCCTGGGCAAATGAGCTATTCCTGTAGCACCTCGTGGGTGGGGGTAAGGTCCCTCTGGTTCTGGAGAGAAGGGTGTCAACACTCCCAAGATGAAGGACTTTTCATTCCCCTGCACTTGAACTCTGCTGTTTGTCATTGTTAGCGGTGGTGGTGGTGTGTGTGCATACGTGTGCCTCTGTGTGTGCATGTGTAACTGGCAGGCCATCATAATGCAGAGCAAGGGCTTTCAAATCAAACAAAACCCCTGGTCTTCCATTTTTTCATCTGGAAAGGGGACTAAAATACCAACCCCACTGGGCATTTTCTGATAGTTGAACAAGAAAATTTACGTACATGCTTGGACTCAGAGCCTATCACAGGGTGAAGATTTTTGACACTACCTCTGACATCTGTCTCAGTGGCATGGAGTGGCAGGTCATTCTTCAGTTAAAAACATCTTCTAACACATGGTGGCCACTCAGAAATTAGCATTTCAATTCAGTGCCTAGTCATAAAACTCTGGCGGTTGTAACACCTTTGTGAGAAAGGGCGAAGTGTTTCACTTCTGCTTTCGTGTGAGGTTCATGGTTAAATCTGGATAGAGGATACGACCCAGGAGTCATGTCTAAAACTAGAAGCAGGGAGTGACTGTCCCGTCTTCAGTGACCAGATTCTAAACCCACCAACAGTCCAGGAGAAGGTGGGGATGGAAGAGGCACAGTCACCAGAAGAATGGCAAGCCCCGTTTTCCCTGGCGGACCTCGGCTTGAGTTCCAAATCCATCAGTACTGGGTTTGGGATTCAAACCGTGGACCTGAACCCCAGCCTCAGTCTCCTCATCTGTGAAACAGTCACAATAACACCTACATCACAAAGGGACAGTGTGGACCTAACAGGTGGTGTCTGCAATGTGCTTAAAACAGCACCTCGCCCATAACCGCACTGAACACATGCTGGTTCCCTTCTCCAGCCAGGTGCAGGCGCTCGCAGCCCTCCACAGCCGGAGGCCTGTCAGTCTCTCCAGCCTCGAGGTTGTTCAGCAGTCTTTTAAATCCGAGCAGATTGGATATTCTTCACTGTCATCTGTTATGGATCGAATTTGTCCCTGTGAAAAGATAAGTAGAAGTCCCACCCCCAGTACTCCAGAATATCACCTTATGTGGAAATAGGGTTTTTACAGAGGTAACCAAGTTAACATGAGGTCATTAGGGTCAGCTCTCATTCAACCTTACTGGTATTCTTATAAAAAAGGGGACACTGGGACACACAAGACAAAGTTAAGACACACGGGGGAGTGTCATGTCAGGACAGAGGATTAGAGAGATGCCTCTACAATCGAAGGAATGACAGAGATTGCTGGTGAGTCTCTAGAAGTTAGGAAGAGGCAAGGACGGGTTCCCCAGCAGGTTTCAGAGGGAACGTGGCCCTGCTGAGAGCTTGATTCCGGACTCCTAGCTTCCAGAGCTGTGAGACAGTACATTTCTGTTGTTGTCAGTTGTCCAGTTTGTGCATATTTGACAGAACAGACCGGGGAAACCGCTCCACCACCCTCCCTCCCTCCTTACAGCCAAAACTCGGCTGTGCACAGCGCAGAAACGAAGATTGGGGAGCTAGGTCAAAGCAGGGTGTGGAAACCCACCAGAGGGCTCCTCTGGGATAAACTGAGCAACCAGACCAAGAAGAGGAGGTCGTTTGGCTTTGAGACGGACACACACTCGTTTACGCTCCCAAACCGCTGCTTTTTAGACTACTGTTGACCCTTGAACAACGTGTTTGACCTGCACAGGTCCACTTACACGCAGATTTTTTTCAGAAAAATACTATAAATGTGTTTTCTCTTCCTCATGACTTGTAAATAACATTTCCCCCCTAGCTTGCTTTATTATAAGAATGCAGCGTATAATACACATACCATTCCAGGTATGTGTTAACACTTCATGTTCTCAGTAAGGCTTCTGGTCAACAGCAAACTATTAGCAGTTACATCTGGGGAGAGTCAAAGTTACGTGCCAGTTTTTGACCCTGGGGTTTGGGGTTGGTGCCCCTAACCCCAGTGTTAGTCAAGGTTCGATTGTTCCCTGAAATCTTCGGGTTTATCCTAGAATTCTGTTAACGTTTGCTTTCAATGTATGTCTCTTTAGTACATTTCAGTTATTTTACTGACTTCAAATAATAAACCTTTGTTAAGTTCTTTACATCACTTTAACCCTCACAACAATCCTCTGAAGTGGGTGCTACTATTAAGCTCATTTTACAGATGAGAGAACTAAGGCACAGAGAAGTTAAGCAGTTTTCCCCAAGGCCACGTAGCTGCTCAACAGCAGCGCTGGAGTTCGAGCTCGGGGAGTCCAACTCCAGAGAAGTCACGTGGAATTGGAGCTGACTCTTGAACCACACAGTCTGAACTGGGCGGGTCCGCCGACACACAGATTTTGTTCTACTGACCTCTGTTCCATTGACCTGTGCAGCTCAAGCCCACGTTGTTCAAGGGCCAACTCCATGTCTGGGGTTCAGCATCATAGTCACGCTCAGATTTTCCACTGTGAGGTGGGGTGGTGCCTTTAACCCTCCCCCAGCCAAATTGTTCAGTAGTCAGCTGTAGACTTGGCCTTCTGTCCATGGTTCTGCATCTGAGGAGTCACCAACTGCGCATCAGAAATATTGTCATACAAAGTCCTATTGTCACCGATGGGTACTCGTAGTTAGGCCTGTGATGGTTGGGTCTGTAATGAACATGTACAGACTTCTTTTTGGTCATTATTCACTAAACAACACAGTATAACAACTGTTTACATAACATTTACATTGCATTAAGTAATATAAGTAGTCTAGAGGCGATTTAAAGTACAGGGTGGGGCAAAAGTAGGTTTACAGTTGTTAGTATGGAAAAGAATACAATAATTAATGACTAATAATTCAAGAATAAACTCAGTGTTTCACACACTCACAACTGTAAACCTACATTTTTCCTGCCCCGTGTACGGGAGGATGTGCATAGGTTACATGCAAATATTAGACAATTTTATATGCGGGACTTGAGCATCTGAGGGCTTTAGTATCCACAGGAGATCCTGGAATCACCACACGGTCTCTAAAAACTATAACACACACACTCAAACATGTACTCTGAGATGTTCCATTTCACATTCAACGTGGTGGAGACCATCACAGCACAGACTTGCACTACCAGACTCCCTCTTGTAGAGAAAACCTCATTTATTCACTTACTCATTCAATTAACCCACATTTATGGAGTATGTACCAGATCCTTTTAAGACCTTCCTGTAACTATATTGATTAGGAAGACCAAGGTTCTACTCTCGTTTCTTAAAAATGTTCAGACCCGTGTCCATCCATTCACTTAAAACCACACCCAACATGACAGTGAGTTGTGCACTGATTGGCGTTGCAGAGGGCGAACATACCATAGTCCCTGCTGTGATGTTTATTGTATTTTCGGATGCTACTCGATCGACTTCTGTGTTCATGGTAAGAAATATTGGCAGTTGGAAGAGAAATGCAAGCGATTCCATTTTTGAAGCAAACATTTTCTATTACTCTCCTTTCAGGCTTTTAGATCAGTTGAACTAAAGGACATCCCAAGCTTGCAAAGCAGGTTGTTAAAAGTACCTGCTTTTTTCACGTGTGGAAATCAGGATTTTGCTGATTCCATGCAACAGGAACATGATGCAGCAGAACAACCTTGATCTGAGGCCTATCTTGATCTAACTTATATTTTTTATTTTTATCTGAACAGTCTCATTCCCCTTGTTTGATTATTATAAGCTATAAATTTGGCCTCTTGAAACTATAAGATAAATTTATACAAAAAAAAAAATTTTATGTTATAATTTAGTGTAAAGTTCCTTTTGAAAACAGATACAAGGTCTGTGAACTGTTGCCCCCGACCACCACGGCACAGACTGTTACTGTGCAACACGGACAGAGCCCGTTTTTGTCCCTTTCAGCTGCCCCACCCCCTCTAACCTGAGATCACAGATCGGTCCGGACTCAGTTACTTCCAATGAAATGTGCGGTCTGCTAGGAGCGCGCTCGAGTGGCAGGTTGTTAGATGCGGTGCCTGGAGGCCATCTTGTAGGCCACCCATTCAGCCCGTTCCCCATCAGGCTGAGCTGGGCTTCTGGAAAGTCCAATTCAACCTTGTTGCAGGTGAAAGTGCTCTCTTGGAAATTCTCTGCTCTGATGTGGCTCTGAGCAAAGCTTTATGGGAAGTTCTCAGCTTCCACTCCTGATGAGAAAGACAATGAGTTTCGTAGGAGTGAGCGTACTCGACCACCAAGAATGAAACGGAGTACTTCCACTAGTGACACGCTTACTTGATTGAAGGAATAGTTTCTCTTTACAGAACTGATTTTATAAATAGCTTATCTTCTTTTTTGCATAGTTAATACAGGCTCATTGCTGATAAATATGAAAATACAAACAGCAAGAATAGAAAGTCAATTAAAATATTCATAATCTTAACCCTGGCTGGTGTGGCTCAGTGGATTGAGTGCCAGCCTGTGAATCAAAGGGCCACAGGTTCGATTTCTAGTCAGGGTACATGCGTGGGTTGCAGGCCAGGTCTCCAGTTGGGGGGGTGCGACCACACATTGATATTTCTCTCCCTCTCTTTCTCCCTCCCTTCCCGTCCCTCTAAAGATAAATACAATCTTTTAAAAAAAATTTAAAACTTTAAAAAAAGAGATATGATAGTCATGCTTAAAAAGATCACTTTAAAATAATAAAAATAAAGTTTATAGAGTAAAAAATTAAAAAAATTCATAATCTAAATACTTGAGAAAAACCACTGTTAACATTTTGATGTGCATCCTCTAAAGTCAAAGTCAGCAAATTTTTCTTTTAAGGACTAGGAATAGTGAATGTTGTAGCTTTGTGGGCCAAGAAATAAAATCGAGTCTATTATGTAGGTACATATACAACAAGAGAATTGCCATAAAAGTCTTACTGACAAAATCCAAAATATAATAACAACAACAAAACAACAATAACAACTAAGTACAATTTTTTGTAATATAAATCTATTAATGGTAAAAATGGAATTCTTAGTTAGGGAGTGAATGACATTTTCTTTCATTGGAGTTCAAAGTTAGTGTTTCGGGTCTTCACCAAAATCTGTTGCAAATGTTCATCTTTTAATACTGGTCTGCAATGAAATTTTCTGTGTTTCATCTTTGACAATGTCTTTTCTCACAGCTAGGTTCTATTAAATACTGACATCAATCCACAAGCATCCGATTTTAATCGAGCATATTCATTTTTTTGGAAGGCAGTTTTAGACTTCCATTAGATTCTCATTTGTCTTTTAGTGCAGCATTACAATGCAGATTAATTGCTTTCAGTCGAAGATTATGTGGGAGGAGCTCTATTGCGGTTACATGGATTTTGAAATATGGAAATTCCCTTTACACTTGCACGGAAGTTCAAAAAAGGCTGTTGAAGCTATAGTTTGAGCTCTGAAAATATGTCCACGAAAATTCTGTGTGGGAATAGAGGTCTCATTTCTCATTTTAACTTTGGAAAGTGTAATAAACAGCTTGACCTTACTCGTGATTCAATGTTAGTTAACATCAAAATGACTATTGCGGTGTGTTACTTTGCTTATAAACACTGTTTTGTTTTTTAATTTTAGATGGAATTAAGGAGCATTATCAACTCTGCAGCAGAAGTTAATTTTCAAAGCCTTTCAGCTTTCAATGATAATGATTGCTTAGTAAATAGATGAACAGATACATTAAAACAATAACAAAGGGAAGTTCCCATTAAGAACAATTTCAATCTCAGGCCGAAGTTCAAAAATTACAATAAGATTTTACCACTGCTAAGCCACAGAACTTAGTGGAGTAGTGAAAGTCTGGATATTTAGCTTCTGCTTTTGACAACAGTTCATGGAACCGACAATGGCTTTGTCCACAACAATAAATGACACTTCCAGTTCAATGACATGTGACAGACCCAAGTATTTCCTCCATGTACCGGCTAAGGAATCGCACAATGGATGACCACAGCTTTTAATACCCTGCCTTTTTACAAGCTTTGTAAGTTTTCCTGACGAATTACTTCTCTGCCCCACATGTATTGTTTTCCCACCATCATTTGTAGCACATCTTAGCAGATTCCACTTCAGGTTGTAATGATTCAGTTTTCTCATCTTCTTTGAGTACATTCTCACCTTTAGTTGTTCCATACACACTATGCAAAGAAGCTAATTTTTAAAAAGACTTTATTTATTTAGGTTTAGGCGGAGGGGAAGAGAAGGAGAAAGAGAGGGAAAGAAACATCAGTGTGTGGTTGCCTCACGTGCCCCCTGCTTCCCGTCCCCCCTCCTTTGCCCCCGGGGACCTGGCCCACAACCCAGGCGTGTGCCCTGACTGGGAATCGAACTGGTGACCCTTTGGTTTGCAGGCCAGCACACAATCCACTGAGTCATACCTGCTAGGGCCTGAAGCTAATTTTTTAGCTACTGCAAACTTGGCATTGATTTCACAAATTAACAACTGAGCACTATCAGTAACATCTATCAACTCATCATGAGCCAAAGAAAACCACTCAAAATAATTGGCTTTTCAAAAAATTGACTACTAATGTTGCTCCCAAAGTCCTCAAATTTTGAATTAATTGAAGAAAATCTAATAGTATTTCTTTTTAGAGAAATAGATTGTTTTTTATTTTTAGATTTTATTTATGTATTTTTAGAGAGAGGGGAGGGAGGGAGAAAGAGAGGGAGAGAAACCTCAATGTGTGAGAGGGACGTTGACTAGTTGCCTCCTGCACACCCCCAGCTGGGGACCTAGCTCCCAACCCAGGCACGTGCCCTGACCAGACATTGAACCAGCGACCTCTAGATCAAAGGCTGATGCTCACTCCACTGAGCCACACTAGCCAGGGCTCCAATAGTCTTAAACCTGTCAAATAGTCTTACTTTTCTCTGGATATATTTTCTTGGCTGTTACAAAGGCTGTAACTCACCTTTGAGTGAGTTAAATGGCATTCCTGGCTTGACTAATGATGGGCCACTCAAAAATGAGCCACTTTGGTTGCAATCTCCTTTCCACGTTTTATTTTTGTGAAGGAATCCTATTGTCATGAGATGTGGCATTCTTAATTCTCTCACTTTTCTGGTTGTTGCTTTCTGTGAGTTGTGAATATTGTGCTTGATCTGGTGATGTGGGTGTATACTGTATTTTCTAGCATAGCGATGGTGTCACTTCGTGCTTTGCCAGAGACTCAGTGACAAAATAATCCACACTCCACTGTGCTTAACAATGTGACATTCAAAGTCCATTTTTCTCGTTTTGTTTTGACATGACAGGTATGCACATATTATATAGGTATAAAGTAATAAAATACATATAATGCCACCACATAGTGATGGTGCTCTCAAAATACTGTTAGATTGTAACCGTGCCACTGCCAGTTGTGATGCACTATTGCAATATAATTCCTTTTTTTTTTTTTACTTTTAGAGAGAGAGAAAGGGAGAGAGAAAGAAGGGGAGAGGAACACTGATGTGAGTGGGAAACATCGATCGGCTGCCTCTCATTCATACCCAACCCGTGACCCAACCGGCAACGCAGGCATGGGCCCTGACCAGGAATTGAACCAGTGACCTTTCACTTTGCAGGATGATGCCCAACCAACTGAGCCACATGTCAGGGCTGCAATGCAAATCTGGTGCTACTGGAGTTAGGTCAGATTTCGCAGGTTAAGGGCACAGCTCTCCGCAAGACCTCTTTCACCTCAAACACCAGCCTCAGCCTTTGGGTTTCCCAGCAGTCTACACCTCTGACCAACTGGCTACAAGTCTGGGGCTTTCCCCGGTCCTGATGTTCAGTGATTCACTAGAATGACTCACAGCACTCAGGGAAGTGCTGTACTTACGAATACAGTTCTATTATAAAGGATACAAACCAGGATTAGCCACATGAAGGGAAGCACAGGAGAAATTTGGTGGGTGACAAGTGTGAAGCTTTCATGTTCTCAGGATGTGTCTCCCTCCCAGCATACTGACGCATTTCAACAACCAAGGAAGCTCACCTTAGGTTGACGTTTAGAGCTTTTATTGGAGTTTTATTACGTAGACATGATTCATTGAACCAGTGGCCAAGAGGATGAAGTCAATCTCTAGCCCCCGTCTCCTCCTCAGAGGTCATGCTGATAGCAGCTCCAACTGGTTCTCGTCACATGGTTGGTCTTCCTCCTGTGGCCTATCCTTATTCTGCACCATCTCATCAGCATAAACTGTTTTGCATAAACTCACCACCAGTCAACTCATTAGCATAAACCATCAGGACCCGCCACGAATAACACAGACCTTCCTATTACCTGGGAAACTCCAAGAACTTAGACGGTGCCTCCCAGGAACTAGGAACAAAAGCCAGCCAAGTTCTTTATTATACCACAGCCACCGGGCAGCATGGTAGACCACAGAGGGTGCCACATCCTGAGTCCGTTACAGCTCTTGCCCTCTGCCACTGTAGCATGCACAGGAGCAGCTGCAGCCCCCACACAAACCCATGAGTGTGTCCCGATAGAACTTCATTTATAGACACGGAAACTTGAATTTCATATAATTTTCACGTGTCATAGATTCTTTTTTTGTTTTCCAACCATTTTTAAAAATGTAAAAATTATTTTTAGCTCACAAGCTACGAAACAGGAAGCAGGCCAGCTTTGGCCCCCATCCTATAGTTTCCTGACTCCTCTCTCATCCAGATCGAGGAAGGACTGCCAACTGCAGCCCGAGAGCCGAATCCTGCCCTCTGTTCCTGTAAATAAAGTTTTACCGATACAGCCATGCTCGTTCATTCATGTCTTGCCTGTGGCTGCTTCGGGGTTGCAACGACTGCTTTGCGTAGTTGCAACAGAAATTGTATGGCCTGCAAAGCCCAAAATACTTATGACTCTGCCCTTTATAGAAACATTTGCTGACCCAGGCTAGACCAACAGAAAGGAGGAGTCCAGGTATACTGGCTTTATTATTTCATCTACTTATGTTAACACAATTAGGTAGGAGATATTATTGTTACTTTACAAATGGGTACATACCTAAAGCTTAGAGAGATGGAGGAACTGGTCCAAGGTCACGCAGCTTATAAATGTTGAAGTTGGGTTCAAATGCAGGCTTCTGGTGGCTGCTGGCATTCGTTGGGCTGTGGCTGTTCATGTCTCTAATCTGCTTGGTGTCACTTTGATTTCTCTTCAGGCTCGTATCTCCCTCTGCCTCTCTCTTTTAAGGACATTTTGTGACTGCACACAGGGCCCACTTGGATAATCTCATCACAAGATCCCTCACTTCATCACGTCCGCAAAGGCCTTTCTTCAGTATGAGGTAACACTTAGAGGTTCCAGGGATGACAGACCCAATAGTGCTGAGAACCATGATTCAACCCCCTGCACAGGAGGTCCTGCCCAGGATCCGTGTGGGTGTTACAGAGAAGCAGGTGTCCTTTTACCTCTCCAGATCGACTGTCTACTCTTCATCCTTCTGTGCCTCTGGGGGCTGACTGTGTGGGTTGGCCCCTGGTTTCTGGGTCAGTCCTGCTAATGACAGTCATGGGCAGACGCTGTTTCCCTGGCTTCCCTGCTGCCTGGGTCCAGTGAATCTTCACAGGCCACAGCTCCTGTCAGGTGACCCTCCCCATATGCCACCATTTCCAGGTTCTGGGAACCGCTCCCTCCCTGCCCCCTCCAGTCTAGGGGTGGCAGTATCCCCAGCCCTGCACTGTCCCTGGCTGGCCACACACCTTCGTGCATTGTCCTTTTATTAGATGTTCCTTAATCACCCAGTTTTAGTGTGTCACCAGTTTCCTGTCAGGCCCTATGTGTCAAGTCAGAGATCTATTTATAAGGAAGTTTACTAGCAGCATTATTTATAGTAACAAAAACTCAAAGACAGTCCAAATAACAAAATAGGAGACTGGTTAAGCAAATTACGACATCTTCATACAGAATATAAAAATATTTTAACAATAATATTGTAAAAGAATATTACTGAAATGATAAATAGTCACAGTATATTCCTAAGGAAAACCCCCACAAAATTGTATATATAATAATGTCTTATGTTTGCAAAATGTCTCATTTTATTTTGGAAAGAGTAAAACCATATGTAATATTACATTTTAATAAAATTATATCAATATGTGCTTGTGTATCTTATGTATAAAATGTGTATTTTGTTATGTATATATGCCATATAATTATATATGCTATGGAATGTAATCATATATGACACATTATATAACATGCTGTATTTATAGGAATTCACCATGTTACATTTTTTCTAGAAAAAATTATTTTTCTAGAAAATTATTCATCTACCTGCACGTCTATGCCCATATCATACATGCTATTAGAACACATAACACACGTGCTATAGTTAACATGTATGTATTTGCATGCATTTCTCTTTTCCAGGTCATTCAGCCCTTTAGGCTTCAAATAAAATTGGTTGTATGCTCTATTACATGTTTGTGGAAAGTGTTATGCACAATGTCCTACTCAGATTGCTCCAGATTCCCAGGGGCTCACCGCTGCCTCAAGACTCCCTCTCAGCACCCCCGGGGTTCTTGTCCTCCTTCAGTGCCCCAGCTCAGATGTGGGATAGAGTCACTTGCTGAATTTCTGCACAACCACCGGCAGGAGACAAATGTGTGTGTGGTGGACTATTTCTTACTGTTCAAAGTGCCACGTGGCTACCTTTCCTGCAGTAAGCTTCTCAGTGATCCTAGGCTCAGACCACAGTGGCTACAGCTGTGGCCGTGGCCATGGCAGTGGGTGGGCGTGGCTTTGGAAGGCATGGGCGTGGCCTCGGTCAAGGACTTGGCTATAAACCTGGAGCCAGGGCAGGGCAGGCCGGCTCTCTAGGTTCTGCTCGCTTCCGTTCCTCCAACCCCCTCTTCATTGCTTGCTCTCCACCCCAGGATTACAAACCATGACTCCCTGATGACTGACAGAGGTCATTCTGGGACAGAAGAGACCAACCAGTGGAAATTCTGAACCGTGAGTCCCTCCCATCTTCATCTGTCGCTAAGAGAAAGCAGTGCACACGCAGGCACAGCCCAGGGCTTGCTTATCGAGTAAACTAGAAAATTGCAGCTCCCACACTTAACTGGCTGTGTGGTCTGGGGCGTGGTTCTTCACATGCCTTAGTTTCCTTATCTACGAAATGGGGGTGGCAGTGCCCTGGCTGGTATGGCTCCGTGGATCGAGTGCTGCCGGCCTGCGAACCGAAAGGTCACCAGTTCGATTCCGAGTTAGGGGCCATGTCTGGGTTGCAGGCAGGTCTCCAGTTGGGGGCGTGCGAGAGGCAACCGATCCATGCACCACTCGCACACGGATGTTTCCTCCCTCTCTTTCTCCGTCCCTTCTCTCCCTAGAAATCAGTATATAAAATCTTAAAAAAAGAAAATAGAAATGGGGGGTGGCAGTAACCTTATATTTAATAAGGTTGCTGAAAATTCAGTGAGTTAAATATAGAAAAGTATCTTATCTTCGAGTTAATAATGTATGAAGTGTGTGGAATAAGGTATGGCACAAAGTAAATACTACTGAATATTAGCTATTTTATTTTCTCTCCATGAATATGAATTATTCCCTCCCCTCCCCCTCCCATGAACATGCAGGAGCAGCTATAGTTAGTTTAACTCTGAATTATGTATTTCTGTCTCTATCTATATCTAAAATCCTGGAAGAAAATATTGCAACATGTTGGAGGTGAGATTATGGTGTTTATTTTTTCCTTTTATTTTCTGTGTGCTTTCTCAAGTTTTCTATGTTTTGTACGTTGAGCATTTGTTATTTTTGCAACTGTGGAAAATGCAAATTTGTTTTCAAAACAAAGGCAAGAGAAGCCTCATGGGGTGATGATGGTGTGGGTTAAGAGAAATCCTTCCCCTGCGTGTGAGTCAGCTTTTGGGAAATACGTAGCCCTTAAAAATTAATGATGCCCCGCTGTTTGCATCTCATAAGAAATCTATGATTATCTATTGCTCTTCAGACTTGCCATTTTGGCATCTTGAAGAGAAATCAAACAAAGAAAAATTAAAGTGCAATGTTTGATTTGTTCCTACAAACAAAATTGTTCTGAAGATTTCCCCTTTGCTTCTTAGATTTTGAGAGGCTAAGCCTGCTTCCTGCCCCTAATTGCTCTATTAATTTAATCTGCTCAAGGTCTCCCCCGAGTGTAAATCACGGGTCTTCAGGGCTGGCTCTTGCTGGTCTGGTCTCTTGCAGAGTTGTGCTCAGCTGTTTTACAGGTTCCCCTGAATTCTGTTTTGCTAGCCTTTTTCTTCCAAGCGGGTTTCTCTGACCTAATTAAAAGCTCGGGTATTTGCACAAAGTTGCACATTAAGCGAAAGGAGCTGGACTCGTTTTCCTTTACTCCGGGAGAGAGCTGGAGCTAGCTACACATTTGTCCCGATTTTCCTGTTTTGGTCCCTGATCATTTCTCTTATGGGCGCACAGTAACTATTGATGTTTATCAAGCATAAATCGGTTCTTTGCATAAAAACAGAACCCAAACAAGTTAGTTCACTTTCATTTCCTTATCTGTAAAGTGGGGAGAAAAACATATATTAGTTTGCTAGGGTTGCTCTAACAAATAATCACACACTGGGCTTAAAACAATGGAAATTTATTTTCTCCATAAGTCTAGAGGCCAGAAGTACAGAATTGCGGTGTCAGCAAGGCCATGCTCCCTCCGAAGTCTCCATGGGAGGCCCTCCCAGCCCTGGTTGTCCTTGGCCTGTAGCAACATCACTCCATTCTCTGCCTCCATCTTCACGGGGCCTTCTTCACTGTGTTTCTCCTCCCTTCCCTCTCACAACACCATTGCATTCAGGGCCTCCTTTAGGTCAAGGGTGATCTTATCCCAAGATCCTCAATTACATCTGAAATATCCTATTTCCAGATAAGGTCACATTCCCAGGTACCTGGGATTATGATCCAGACACATCTTTTAGGGGGACACTATGCAACCACTACAACTCATCAACCTTGTTGAGTTGCTCAGTGTTACAAACGATGTGGTAATGTGTTCACTGCAGCTACCACAGAGTCTGGCACACAGTATGAGCTCAACTGATCCTCCTCCTCCTCATCATTCTCACCCCACACCAAGGGAGCACTTCCATCAGGCCAGGGCTGACACCGAGCCTGTCCGTGCCTCCATCCACTTACTCCCCTCACAGCATCTTTCTCAGGGAGATGTTGTAACGCCCCATTTTACAGACGAGCAAAGGAAGCTTCAGAAGCTTGGAGGGGCTGGTAATGAAAGGTGGTGCCGGCGCTGCAGAGCCTGTGCCCTTCTCCGCTGCATTCGGTTGCCTCGGGTCCGCCCCTCTGTTGTGACCCAGCACCACCCCTTCATCCCTGCCACACTGCACTCTGACCTAGAACCGTGTTTGGTGGGGAAAGTTAACGGTGGAAGACGAGAAGAGAGAAGTTTCTGTGTTTCTAAACCGGCTTGGGTATCCTGGTGACATGGCAGGTGGCTTGCCCCCGGGGTGAGTGACCTGGGAGAGGGAAGGAAGTCATTGTGCCTTTTATGTGCTCACCTGGGAAGTCTCACATTACTTCTGCCACACCTAACTCACTTCTGCCAAGGAATGAATTTATTCCTTGGAAATGAGTCACTCGGTTCAGCCTACAGTAAAGAAGGAGGGGCATTAGGTGCCACCCTTTGAAGGGAGAGTATCGGAGAACCTGGGGACATACTTAAAAATAACCTCACTAGTACTGAATGGGAGGAAGACGGCCTTTGTCTCAGAACTTAATCTGGGATTTTAATCGAGGGCTCAGCTCCCAGAGCGAGGCCTGGAGCTGAGTTTCAGGGAGTGAGCCGAGGAGAACTAAACTGCCCCATACTCGGGAATGGAGAGAGAAGAGAGGAGTGGGAGCAGGAGCCCGGCAACACACAGGTGCCTGCAGTTTGTGAGAGACCAGGTTCTGGAGCTGTCATGTTCTACACGGTGCGCCCAAGTGCAGGCCCTCTCACCAAACCACTGGTGATGAGCCCCCGCCCCCAACCTGTACACACACACACACCCACCCACCCATACACACACACCCTCGTTGGAGAGACTTTCAACGGTAATTATAGAAAGGGGCAGAGTTTCAGGTCCAGTCATGGAGTCTAACAAGCAGGGACTACACTCGAGGGCAACGAGCTGATACTCATGATGGTAGGGGCCATGAGGTCCCTGGGAAGGCTCCCAAATCTTGGGAAAGGCAATGACAGTTCAGGGAGCCTGGAACGGGAGGTGATCTTAAGGAGCAGAGTGACTGTGCAGGGAGAGGTCCCTGCGGGGGAGTCATTACTAAGCACAAGGAGTTGGAGAGTGCTTCCCCTGGGAGGGGCGGAGCCTGCCCTCATTTCCAAGAGCAGCCTTCAGGCAAGGGGAAGTCCTCATTAGCTGCTCTTTGGGCAGAGAGATGGCTGGGTATTAGCTCTTTGCGGTTAATTTTGCCACTAACTGCCTTGGAGGATTCAATGTTTCTGACCAAATCCTAAGCTGCCATTTAGCAGTTTTCATAATTTTAGGTCATTTGCTTTTCTCTCCTACAATACGTGGTTTGGGAAGGGGGTATTCATGGGTGTCAGGCTTAATTAAGCCTGAAAAATCAATTTCGTGTCTCTCAACCTGAGGCACGCCATCAGCTTTGTGGCGTCCATCACTCTGTCCCGTGTAGTTACTGGATTTGTACATCTCTCTTCTGAAAAACATAAAGCCCTATTGAAGGATCTCTTAAGAGCAAGAACATCCCTGGTGTTTTCACATTGAACAAACACCCTTTCGACAAGGAAAGGCACTGAGAGGAAAGGGTTAAGTGGGGAGGAGAATGCTATGAAGTTCAGATGTTTACCGTTTCACCAAGACTCTGGTTGGCCAGGTTGTTACACACTTAAAAGTCCTGTCTGGGCTCGGGTTAGTCACTGTACCCGTCAAGGGTGGGTCTGGGTCTCAAAGCGCCTTGGAGCCCCAGTGCCTGGCCTGGTCCATGCACCATAAACATTGGTTGACCTGGGCATTCGTAAGAGACCACGAACATGGAGAGATCAGGTAGGATCCAGTTCTAGAGCATTTTTGACGGTAAAAATATTTCAGAAGCCCCTGATCAAAAGGCTATGGATTTCCTTGTTTCTTACTAATTTTGATGAAGATTCAGCAAGGTGGGGGGGGCAGTTCACAGGGTGGGGTATGGGGGGAGTGCAGGGAAGATGGCAGACAGCTGGTGCATCCCTCCATGCTATGCAGGCATAAGTAGGTTCACAGTCGTTTGTACGGAAAATAATGTGTTAATTGTGAATAATCAAGAATAAATTCTGTTTTGCGTACTCACAACTGTAAACCTATGGTTGCCCCACCCTGTATATATACATTAAAGCCAGTGAACTTAAACACTATTTTTCCTATTTTCAAAAGCTTCGCTACCAAATGTCATTGAAAATCTAAAGGGAGTAGGTTTTGAAAGAGATCCTCTGCCTACTGATTTTGATACGGTCTGTTACACTCCCCTAATTTTTCCTGCATTTGTGCATTTTAAGTCCCCAAACAGATGCTGGATTCCATGAGAATAGGGGCTATATCTTTCCCATCTCAACCCCCACACAGGGTCGCACACTGGCCCTGCCTGAGGTTTGGCTCACACCACCTGCCTCCAGG